>WYEA01024407.1:0-12525 GCA_033558465.1 Alcedo atthis | reverse complement strand
CCCGAGGCCGGCAGCTCCAGCTCCGTCCAGCGCCGCGAGCTGCAGGGCAGGCGGCAGCGGCCCGAGCACCGCGGCCCCGCTCCGGGGCAGCTCCAGAAGCGCTCCCCGGGCCCCGCCAGCTCGTCGGTGCGGAGAGAGGGGGACGGGGCCGCTCCCTCCTCCCGCCGCTCCGCTCCACAGCCGCTCGGGCCCCGGGAGGGACAGCGGCGGATCCCGCGGGTGCGGGAGCGCAGGTTGCGGCGGCAGCGCGGCTCGTCCCGGCGGCTCCGCGGGACCCGGGCGCCGGCAGCAGCAGCGCCTGCCAATGACGGTCCGTGCGGCGGCAGAGACGCGCCAGGCTGCCCACGGGGCCCCGGCCGCACGGCGGTGCCCGGTTCCCCGGTTCCCTGCCGGGCTGATGTTGTCCCCCCCGCCTCCCGAGCGACCTGCCCGGCCCGACCCCGGCCCTACCTGCGGGATGGCGCCCGCCCGGCGCTGCGAACGGCGAGAGGCGCCTCGGCCGGGCCATGGCTGGGGACTCCCGAACGGGGCGGAGCGGGGCGGGAGCGGCTCCCGTGTTGCGGGGCGGGACGGACGGACAGACAGACAGGTGAGCTGGCCGGCGGCGAGGGGCGGGGAATGGCCACGAAGGGAGGGCGAGCGATGACCGCTCGGAGCGAGGGGATCGGTGGGTGCGGCGGGAAGGAGCTCGCCGGGCAGCGCCAGAGAGGAGCTGCGGTGCCGCTGCGGTGCCGGCGGCTGCTCCAGCGCGTTAAGGCGCGTGGGGCTCCCGCAGCTCCCCGCAGAGGAGGCAGCGCTGGGCAGACACCGGGGCACCGAGGAGGTGCGAGACGAGGGAGAGACTAAGGGGACAAACTTCAGGTCTGAGGCACTAGACTGGCTGCTGGTACCTCAGTTGGAAGGTCTCAAAGGGGAGTTACCTTGAAAGACAGCAGAGAACCTCAGTGCTACGGGACATCCCGTTTGGAGTTGGAGTATCCTCACACCCAGAGGCAGCCATGCCGTGGAAGCATCCTCCAGTTTACACATAGGTCAAGGAAAAGCCTGGTTTAATCACGGGAATTAACGCTGACCTAAGTGGTACAGAAGGCAAATTACAATTACAGCACCAGATACCAGCATTTTTTATTTATTTTTTTTATTTTCTTAGTGAAAAGCAGTATTTTATATGTCTGCATTTTGCTGCACCTGGTAACTCCTTCTCGAGTTGGGTATGACTTTGTGTCCTGCCTGAAGAAAGCATTCTCTTCTGGGACAAAAACTAGACATGAGTTTCTCTTGGATCTTCTAAGTGATGCTGAAGCAGACCCTGGTTTTAGCTGTCAAATATATCAACTATGGATCTGTTAACAAAGCACAGTCTGAACCCCAGGTTTCCCAAAGCAGTCTCAGCCATAGACTCTCATTGAAGAGCTTATGCAATTAATAAACTGGTAAAGCAGCAGGTGCCACTGGAGAGGGACCCTGCACAAATAAATTCCCAGGTGTTTGTCCCCTTACAGACTGTGCAGTCACCCTTCACGTGTCATTGTGTGCCTTTCACACACCCTTTGGGCCAGCAGTGGTTCTGGACAGAGATCCTCGGGCACCTTCTGATGCTTGTTGGGTTCCCTCACTCTCTGCACACAGACTAATCTTGCCTGGCTGCTGTTGATAGCTCTAGCCTTGAAGCCTCCTTATCTTCTGCCTTGTGCTGCTTCTGCAGGCCCTGTTTTGACTAAGCTGTGAGGCCAGCAAACCCCAGTGGAAATTTGCAGCTTGCAGCCTGGGGTTTCAGGAAACCCAGCTATGAGAAAGCTGAGCAAACAGCATTCTGAAGTGCACAACGTTGTACTCCGAGTGATTGTTCCACTGAAAACTCACTTATTTCAGCTAAACAACTAGTGTCTCCAACAGACCTGTGGTTCAGTGTTTATGACTGCTGTTTAATGTCCTAATGCTTATGAACAAGCTCCATACTGTTGTGTGAATGTATGCAGCAGTGCATTTGCACACTAAATTTCTATGACCAATATCTGGGCAACACGCCCCTAAATTATAAATTTTTGAGTCCTCATTTTTCCTGGAGCACCAGGTCATGACAAGGTCTGCTTCTCAAGGCCCAGAATGGTGTTCCAGGCAGTGGCAGGGGGCACTAGACACATTTCCATCTGTCCAGTGGTTGCTTCCACCGCTGTGAGCAAGTTTGTGGGACTTTCCACCTGGCCTCTCCATGCTGACAGTTCAGCCTTCCTTCTCCACACCACGGGGGCTTTAACTGTTTGATTGCAGCATGTTTCACACTCATGGATGACCTCTGCAACAGTGTCTAGTCGAGTCCAACCCTTGATCTCAAGCCCATCTATATGTCACATCTTGTCCTTGATGACCCTTGGTGTCATGGGCCCACCTATAAATAATTCACCCTTATGTTGCCAGTGCAAATCCACCTGAGCCACTCCAATCTTGTCAGCCTGATCCACCCACTGGTTATTCTGATGCTCTTCAGTTGCTCGACTCTTGGGCATCAACATGGCATATACCTTCACCACCAGGTTCTCTCCCCAAGCAGCTATATCTTGCCATCATCCAGCAGCCATAATCCAGGTGAGTTTTCCTGTGCTGTTGGTTGATCTGCTTCTACTTCTGTTGCCACCATCCACAAGTCAGTACAGAGATAGAACACTGGGCACTTTTCTCCCTCAGCAATAACTCGAGGCAGGTGGATCAGTTCCAGAACCTGGAGCTCAGCCTCAGGCTTCCCAAGGTGCTCTCTTGCCAGAGGCTCCAGGCAGGGCCCTTCTCAGCTGCAGAGCAGGGCTGCTGCACACACACTTTCCTGTTTAACTTGTTCAGAGTCTCGTTGCTGCCCATTGAAAAACAATTGTTCTTCCAGGTGACTTGGTGGAGAGGACCCTTCGTGCCCCACAGTGGGTACCAAAGGGGGCTGTTGGGGTTTAACCTCTGGCAGCAGCTGAACGCCCACAGGTGCTCACCCATGTGTGATGAGAAGGAAAACTAGGAGAAAGAAAAAAGGTGAGACCCCATGGGCTGAGATAAGGGTAGTTTAGTAGAACAACAGAGAGAAGAAAACAGCATTAATGATAGACAAAGCAAGTGAAAGGCTTTACCTGTGCCCAAGGTGCCACTGTCCCTACTCCAGCCACACTAAAGCCACAAGTTGAAAGCAAGCACCACAGCACTGGCTTCCCCCCTTCTATAGAGTGGGGTGTGGAACATCCAATTCCTTGGTTGGGGTTTTTATCCCACTGTGACTCCTCCCAGCTGCTTGGGCCAGCAGCTGCTGGGGATAATTAACCTGAACCCAAGCCAGGACAGGTTGCCCTCCTATACAGATGGGTTTGAAGTTCTGTCTTCGTGTGTGGCACAAGGAGATGTCCCATACTGGCTTTTGACCTGTCAAAGAGGTCAGCAGCTGCCTGTTTACCTGGAAAACATCACAGTTCACTTCTGAAAGCTGAGATGTCCTTTGACTAAATAGAGCTTTCGTGCTCAAGCAGCAAAGACTGTAACTGGTGATCATGGCTTTGGAAAAAAGCTTAATGGTGGGAAGCCAATGAAAGCAAAAGAGTGCTTGTTATCATGCAGGTTTTACATGCCCTGTGATGCTGGACTCCTCAGAGGGAGACAGCTGCACATCCCCTGTCAGTATCTCACCTGCACCGATAACCGCCGCTAGGTGGTGGCCGTGGAGCAGGGATCTCGCAGCTGGGACCCGAGGAGCTGGCAGCCCCACGGGAGCTTCCCAGCTCGTCCCATCTCCTCTGGGCACCCCTTTGCAGGCAGCACAGCGTAGCCCCTGCGCAGCTCTACTGCTGCGGGAGCAGCCTGTGACTCGACTGCCAGCCTTTCCTAATGAATGGATGTCTTTTGTATTTAGTCCTAATGAAGATCAATCTCTTCTCGTAGCGTGTGATTACTCTGTCGATGGACAGGTAGATAATTCATTCCACACTCTTTCTAGTCAAGAAAAATGAACCTACCTTTTACTTCAGTAGTAGCTGGAAATAAACCCTGGTTATGTTACTTTTTACATGCAATTCACATCGAGTAGAACAGACTGCGAGGTGGTATTCAGTATAAAAGTACAGTGTGTGTAAAGATATTTACAGATACTGAGGGTGCCCTGAAATAGGAAGGAGGTACAGTGCCCGAGATGTTGGCCTGCTCTAGGATTCACAGGTCAATTCTGTAGCTCAGCTCAGTGAACCAGCAGCCCTTGGGAAGCTGATCCAGGCTTTTGGACACCCGTGGAAATGCTACTGCTGTCAGCTCCCCAAGGGTACTCTGCCTTGCCCTTTACAGCACCACCCATCCCTCCTGGCATGGCCAAAAGCTGAGCTGTCTCTTCCCGGGGCAGGACTGGGTGGCTGCTGCACCCCTTGGCTTTCTTTTCTGAACACTTCCATTCCCTCCACTACCCGCCCAAGCAGGTTCTTCCTGTAGTTCAATAGCCCACCTTCCTGCTGAACACTGCCTGTGTGCAGGAGGGGTGTGAGCAGCCCCTGACACTTCCTGGGTCCAGGTTAACTGCCCTGCCCTCCCCCTGCGGTAGCACTCCGCGAATCTTTAAACCATGTGTAGGAGTTGAATCGACTTTTCATGCGGTTCAAGCAGAAAGAAATGCTTTGAACCTATACAGAGAACCAAACCCTTAATATTATGTGTGAATGCCCATGTTCAACAATGGAATAAGCAGTTACATGTGATGGTATCTCTGATGAAGCTGTTGCATTCCCTTTTTAGAACTCATTCCTGTTGTGGTACCTTTTCCTGTCCTCACACCTCCCTGGAGTTTGCCTAGAGATATGATTCATTCCCCCATTTTCTCAGCATCATTCTCCATCTTCTTCTTTAAAACTCACCTGGTTCCACAGACAAGGGAAACTTGTGTGCTTGCATGAGCCAACATGCCACGGAGGGTTTCATGTGCAGATTCATGGCATTCTCACTGGCAAAATATTTTAACACACATCGTCATCTTCCTTTGACTACTAAATCCTTTTGCTGTGGAGGAAGAGCCCACTTTAAAGTATTTACAGCAGCAGAGCTCACAGTGTGAGAGCAGATGTTTGGCTTTCTGCTCTGTGCAGGTTTAACCTCTTAACTTACACTGATGGAGCTGTTTAATTTCTCAGGGCAATGCTGCTGCTGATTTTTGGTGTTCCTCAAAAGGCTGAGCCACTGATGGCTCTCTGAATCCCAAAACATCCACGGTGTCAGTGCCCAGCTTGTCTGAACTGATGGAAGCCTACCTAGATGTTTCAGGTACTTGCACGGAAAGCTTCATGGGGCATGTTGTAACCCAGCTTATCTTCAGTAAGCAGTGAAAAAGCCCCAAAAGATGGCTCTGTGAAAGTGCTGCAGGACTCATTTCAATAGAAATATGGGCTAAAATGTTGATATTTTTTTTTCCATAAGATTATTTTAAATTTTTTTTTGACTTCTGTACGAAGTTTATACGCATGTTACAGTCTGGGTACATCCATGTCCTGCTTAGGGTATCTACAGATAACAAGAAGCTGCATTAACAATCTTGAGTATTAATTTTATCAGCTCCTTGGACAGATCTTGCAGCCTCCAGAGTTCCATGATACTGAAAGCTGCACATCTAACACTAATCAAAGTCGACTAAAGCTTTAGTTCCCAGACTGTGCCACTGGGGTTATTGAATTCCTGTTAAGTGCTTAAGAGACATTTGTTATCGTTACAGAGCTCCCAGCTACACCCTGACACGACAGACTGATGTGCATTGCAAGGTACCAGCACAGACCTGTAGCTTGTGCTGCTGCTCCTTCCTGTGCTGTGAGACACACGTACCACAGCCTGATCCAACTGTCTTACCACTTGTCTTTCAATCTGCTTTGAATTCCACAGCTTCCTCTGGACAGACAATTAATTTCCTGAGTGAAGGCTGAAACTATCTCTAGCACTAGAGAAATGAAATCAATGGAAATCAGGGAAATCAATGGAGATTTCTAAATGAAATTCAGTGTGAGCTGAATGCTGTTGTCCATATCCTTTTCCTTTCTCCCATGAACTGTAACTCTTGTGTAGAATGCACAAGTACTTTCCCCATTTTGCAGTTCTCCTGACTTTGCTTATTGTCCAGTATTTATACTTCAGTTATTTTCATTTTACCTCTCTGTTTTTGAAGGATCACTATGACCAGCATAAAGGAGGCCAACAAAGTTAAATATAGACAAATTCTAAGTGTTAGGTTGGAGTATGCAACACATAGGACCTTCTTTCATAGCTCTTATTTCTTACTTCATTTGTTTAAATGTAGTTTGGTATGAATTTGCTGCAGCAGAGCCTGCTGTTCTCTGCTCCAGAGGAATACCTGCAGATATAGTCCAAGGTTTGCCTGACATCATCTTTCTAGGTCCTTCCAATCCCTAACATTCTGTGATTCTAAGAACATTTGTATGTGCAGGATGGATGGCATATTATTGTGAACACACCTTTCCGAATCTGCATTTTAACAGCAAAACAAATACCATTAGAACTTGTTACCACCAGCACTGTTCTCTATAATGGACATGCTGAACTTGCATGTAAGCATAAAGAATGGTGCAGAACAGCATGGCAGTTTAGGGCAGAAGCAGCACCTCACTGTTACAGATGGGCCTGAGGGGTGTCAGTGCCTCCCACAGGGTCAGTAATGCACTCGAGTTGAATTTGCTGCTATAGGGAATAAGAAATGTGTATTATGTGCATTATTTCTTAGAAAAGGATGCATTCATAT
The DNA here is from genome assembly GCA_033558465.1 of Alcedo atthis. Classification (NCBI taxonomy): domain Eukaryota; kingdom Metazoa; phylum Chordata; class Aves; order Coraciiformes; family Alcedinidae; genus Alcedo; species Alcedo atthis. The sequence continues at coordinate 5,777 of WYEA01024407.1, read as the reverse complement.
GGAACTCTGCATTTGGTCTCAGTCCAGATGTGAGTCACTGCATGGAAAATGTGAGCATTCAGTCTACTCTAAGCCACAGAAGAATGAAAAAATGTAATTTTCTAGCTTTTTTTTTTCTCTTTTCAGCAGAAAGTTATACAGAGAATGTAAATGTTTCATAAGAGGGAGTGAAATTATTCTAAAATATCTCAAAGCATTAAGATACTTTTGAGCAAAAAAAACCCAAACCCATAAGAAATAATGTCATGAATCCTTCCCTTCAAACTCTGTCCTTGCCAACACGTGAGGTTGAAGGAAAGATGAATTTGACTGCTTTTCTGTATTTCAGCTCTTCATCTGTATGTGTTTTACTTTATAAAGATGTGAAGACCTGGCTTCTTTCACTGGAAAACGCAGGCTGATTCCCGTGTGCTCTAGCTGCTCAGACAGCTGATGGAAGGTCTCTGGGAGGCAGTGCTCTGGGTGCCTTATGTCTTAGTTTTGGCACTGTCCATTTAAAAATGCTGCCAGAAATGGAGTTGTGTTCAAGGCAGATTGAAATTGAAGTTCACAAGGCTCAGAGAAGTCACTGTGCTTTCCTCTCGGAACTGAGAGGGTGGGTCTGCTCTGGGAAACTCTCTCCAGATCCCCCTCTGAGACCTGTGCTGGGTTTGTGGAGACACACACTGGACTGCAGGGGGGGCTTCATGGAGCAAGTGGTCCCTGCAGTGGCTGAGCAGCTGGCACTTGCTCTAAGTCTGAAAGACTCAGTCACCTTGGCAACACCAGCCTGGAAAACATTTCTCATCATCCTTTCACAGCCACTTCTTGTACTCAACTCTATCAATTCACCACAGTTCAGAGAGCTACAAACACCCACCTGTGACTGACACTGACCAACTTGTTCTTGGGGGCCAGGACCCTTTCGAGACTATTTAAATATCAATAATCATAACATTAGAATTAATCTCCTTTTCAAGCTAATTTAGGCTTTTTACAAGATAGAGAATCACAGACACGTGCTGGGAGTCACCTTTGCAAGCCCCCAGTCAGCTGGCACCTCCCTGCCAGACCTCACTCTCCACCCTGCTGCTGCTCACCCTTCCTTTTCCCTTTTGCAGTCAGCAGCCTGAAGTAGCCCAAGGAAAAGTGAATTTGCTTTCCAACATAAACCAGTTCTGCTTACCTTTCAGCATCTCACTGAAGCACTCAGGGTATCTGGAAACACTGAAAAACAAAGAGAAGTGCAATGATGGGCAATGATAATTGTGATTACAGTGTAAAGTTTACCAGACTATGGCATGAGGAAAACATGTGACTTAGCTACTTAAATAACCACAGATTCTTACTATAAAGAAATCCAAGCAGAACACAGTCAAACTGGGGAGTAGAATTTCTATGGAAGAGAGATCATCTTAATGGGGAGAGCAAGGGGGGAGTAGAGTTGTGCTGGGGAGAAAACAGGAGAGAGTTCTGAAATCTCTTTTGTCGCCCATATCAAAAGTAAAAACACTAGTCTAAGGACTAAGAGATGGAAGTGTGTAACTCCACCCTCTGGCCTGCCAGACTGGAAATTCAGAATATATGCACTTGAAGAAAGCTGGGGAAATGGCCCACATGTTTTGATGTATTTTACCTGCTTAAAAACATGCAACTAGACTTCATATTTATGGCATTTGTTTCCGAATATCACATAGAGAAAATAAATAATAATTAAAAAAAATGAACAGGGAGCAGCTTTCCATGGATGAGACTTCCATATTTATTGTTATTCCATGTGCATAGAAAATGGCAGTGAAGTTCCTTATGAACTAGGCAGGGAATGGGAGAGGTGTAGATATACCCGACTGGACTTTGTGCTTCAAAATTACACTATTCATTTTAAAAAGTTTGGATTTTTTTTTTCTTCCTTTTAAATTTATAACATTTTCTTGGATTATTTTTTTTTGTGCATGATGTTTCAAATTCCTTTTAGAATGACACACGGTGTTACAAATGGATGGCACTTGAACCAATGTGGCATTTCCATATTTACACCAACGAAGGAAATTTACACGACGCAATAGCATACAATCCTGACACTGAGTAATAGCAATAAAACCAGGGCATCCATTGTATTTTTTTCTGTACAAACTATCAGAACAAGACTTTTATTCACATTAAAAAAAAAAAAAAAATCAGCTTTAATTTGCTCTGACCTACACACTTCCCAAATTCATTTTACTCAATTCTCAAACCTTTCATCACGTCGCCCACACCCTCACCAGACTACAGGAGCTACGAGTAATTCTACCTAACATCTAAACAGAGCAAAAACCCATCCCTTCCAGTTTTTCTTCCTGACAATCCCTCACTCAGAAAAAAATACAATTAAAAAAAATAATCTTCCTCGTTCCTTCTTTTTTTACTTCACTTTCACGTTTCATAACCAAAAGAACAAATGAGGCCATTCCATTTCTTCTCAAGCAAGATGAGAAACACAGGTCTGTTTTTCTCCTTGATGCTACACCCAGGAGTCAGGCGACCCTGGGTACTGTTCTGCTCTATAAGAAGATCGTCTGGTGGAATAAAAGTCTACGTAATTGGTGTTTGATTTCAGTCCATACTGTGTCGTGTAATCTGAAGCAGCAGGGAAGTGAACTCGGTCGTCGAAATACGGGTCTTCGTAGCTGTGGGGGGACTGCAGGTACAACCTGTAGGCATCATAGTTTTTCCTGTTGGTGTCCTCTTGACTGTAGTACAGCTGCTGATGCTGGAGACAAAACGATTAAAAAGTGAGCTTTCTGAACAGAATTAGCAGAGAAAATACTTGTTTCTCAAACTTAGATGCATGATACAGAACCTTTCCCTAAAAAGTTAATGCAGCTCTGCTAATGGTGGCAGTGACATCCATGAAATGTACCTACTATTGAAATGAAGCTAAACAGAGGGAACAGCTCTGAGCCAGTCTTCAGTCTCCTGCATTCACTGGGAAGCCTCTGAGAGATGGACTTTTAAGAGCATAAGTGGAACATACAGATCCTGATACAGCTACCAAAAAAAACCAGTCAGGCTGTGTCAGGAAAAGAGTCTTGGATGGCACCGTAAGAGCAGCACACGACAATGTGTGACACAACAGAGAACAGGTAATACACCTGTACACCAGGAACTGTCAGTTTGGGTACAATACCCACCAACAAATTACCTACACGACAGAGCTGCTCCTGGAACAAGCCCTCTAATGCTGCACTGTGCCCTCAAACTGCCCTCGGGTCCCTCAGCTCTGCCTGGCTACCAGTGTCATTTCAAAACAGCGTGAGAGTCACCTGCAGTCGCCTGTTCTGCTCCCTTGCTGGTGAGGAATAGGAGCTGATGTAAATTGGTGATGGTTTGCTGGAACCTGTGAGAAAACAGTTTATGGCATAACTTCAGTCTTTATTCTTTCATCCGTAAGTATTCGCTTCTGTGTTTCCTAGAGGAAATTATGTGGCACCCAAACAATCAAGTGTGCAGATTTTAGTGTCTACTAATAGTCTAGTAAGACAATGCAGGCAAATTTTGTCTCTCAGCAGCGGTTAAATCAAAGCTAAGGCTTTTTTTTTGTGTTGCTGTTTGTTTTACAGGCCTTTAAAACAAGGAGTTTTCTTCTCTTTATTCACTGTCATGTCTACTGTTTTGCAACTTGTGTCAAATAGTCAGGAGGAAAAAGGAGATCAGGCAGATCTTGGCGTAATTTAATAATAAAAGTATTAAAATATACAACCACACGTTATTTATAACATTGTAATATATATAATGTGCATAATTATTTTTTTTCCAAATACTATTTTAAGTGAAAATTCCAAACACCTCTCACCTTCCAATCTATAAACAGATTTCTCTTATTGTGGCAATCTGTGCAATTTTAAAGCAAACAGCAGACAGATTAAAACCCTGCCCAGTGCTCATGCAGCAAACAAAAATGGACAGCAGCACAAGCAGTAACAGTAATGCAACTGTCCATATCATGAGTGCACGTGCTCCTCGTGTGAGGAACATTTCAGTGTTCCAGGTAAACATTGACCTAACTTACCAGTGTATATGTCCTTGTGTGTGAGGACATCTCCTTGGCTGCTGTAGTACTGCACAGAGGGCTGGGTTCTGTCGTACTCGGAGCGAGGCTCCCGAATTCCCAACAAAGCCGGTGACGAGGACGTGCTGCCAACTGGAGACAACAGGACTGTCAGTCCCCATCCCCGCCCCCAGCCTTCTCCTCATTCTCCCCACACTGCCCCCTTCCCCGAGGAGCAGCAAAGGAGCGATGTGAGTGATGGGCAGAACCAGGACATTGTTGTCCTGGCTGTGGGACCCAAGCAGCAGTCCCGCTCTGCCGTGGCTGTCGGTGTGAACAGATCTGCTCACACAGACACGGGAGAGTAAACAATAAATCATCAAGACAATATAGAAGCCTTCAAGTAGGTTTTCTGTCAGCCCCCTCCTGAAGATCTACATCCCAGCACTGAAGATGTTAAAGGAACTGAGGCAAGAAATACTTGAGGAGGAGTCACAAAACTAAGTCCTTGTCTTGCTCACTCCAGCGGGGCACTCCATGGCTGGGATTGAAGACAGGCTCTTGCTACCAGCCTGTTGCTCCCCAGGCTGTCAGGTACCCATGGGCTCTGATCAGTGGTCTGTGAAGGGAAGTCCTGGTACCAAAGCCCGGGTGTGTGCCCAGTGGATCTGACTTTACCCCAGGCCTAAGCTGCTGCTGGCAGCAGAGTGTGTCGGGGCTCTGGCAGCAGGGACACCCCCAGCCTGCCTGTCATCCCAAAGGAGCACAATGCACAGGCTCCTGGGACTAAGGAGTATGTGGGGAGATCTGTGTCAGTGCTCCTCATCTGAACAGACCTACTGAGACATCCACAAAGCCTGTGGAACCTGCCAGCAGTACGAGGAAGGTGACACTCAAGTCCAGCAGAGGGACTCCTGGCCAGCCCGTGTCAGCGGGGATTAGTAGTGAACTCACAGGCAACGTGAGCTAAAACCACAGGACAGCAGCTACCCCTGCAGCAGATCTCTGCATTTCCTGACTGACCTGACTGTATGACAGGTGACATCTGCTGATTTGTTGTTGATAAGGAAGGATGGGATTTGAATCTCTCTCGCTCTAGTGTTGATACTGGTGTAATAAAATGACTTTGATTCCATCCATCCTGTGGGGTGGCAAAAAGAAAGACACCATCAACATAAATCCCTGTCCATTACAGCAGGCATTTGTGTAGAACTGTTTCCCAGTGCAGGCTGATTTTGTAACTTACCTTTTTATAAATGCTGCGGAGGTCTCGGTATTGCCACAACGTGTTCAGCACCTGGGCAGCTGCCTTGACCACCTTCAGTGAGGATCTAAGGCAGCAAAGAACATTACATCATTAGCAAGACACCTAATTCCACTTAAAAGAAAAATGTTCCTCATCTCCACAACAGCCTGAAGCCTGTGGCAGCTGGGTCACCTTGCCAGGCTCTGTAACACCTGCTGGGGTCAGCACGGTGTGCAGGGAGCTGTGCCAGCTCCTCCCCAGAGCCAGGGTATACATGGCAACCATCCCCCTTGCCAGCCTAGAAGCCCTCTCTTCAGATCACCCATGTGAAGAATAGAGAGAGGGGCTGAAATAGCTGCTGTCACTGTCTGCAAGAACTAAATATCATGAAATGAAACACATTCTATTTACCACACTTCATGGAAACTGAGACTATGTACTTTAAATCCCTGTACAGAATTCCTAACTGTAGAAAAAGGACAAGCAAGTAAAAGAGACCCCAGACACCCTCACAGTGGGGCT
>WYEA01024405.1:0-13700 GCA_033558465.1 Alcedo atthis | reverse complement strand
CAAGAACATGGCAACGGGGGCACGGAGGGGAGGGGGGCCCACCCCCCCCGGGCCCCCCGGGGGGGCCCCCCCCGGGGGCGGGGGGGGGGGGCAGGGGGGGGGGGGGGGGGGGTTGGCAGGTGCGGGGGGATTAGCAGAGCTCTCCCCCCGCTGCCAGAGCCCATTAGTATTCCTGAGAGGAGGCTCCAGCCCCTTCATAAAAGCAAACACGGAATTGAAATGCTGAACGCTCCCGGCACCTGGAGAGCTGCGGAGCACAACGTGCTGCCGAGCGGGCACCCAGCCGCCTGGGGGGGGGTGCCAAGGACGATGCCAAGCACGGGGTGAGGATGACATAGGGACCCGTGCGGCCCCTCCTCCCAACACCTGAGCAGGTTTGAAGTAACCTGAGCTGAGCACAGCCCGCCCCCCCCCAAACTCACAACACATGTAGCCACCCTTTGCCAGCACCCATTTGCTCTGCTGGCATCAAGTCTGGTGCCAGAGCTGTGCCCGGACCACACTCGGGCATAACCAGCTCCCGGCTTGTGTCAGCACTGGTGTGACAACAGGAGCAGGGCAGGGATCGTCCCCCTAGACTGGGCACTGGGGAGGCTGCCCCTCAAATCCTGGGGTCAGTTCTGGGACCCTCACTCCCAGCAGGACATGGAGGGGTTGGAGCGTGGCCAGGGAAGGGACATGGAGCCGGGGAAGAGTCTGGAGCAGGAGTGTGGGGAGGAGCAGCTGAGGGAGCTGGGCTGGTTGAGCCTGGAGAGAAGGAGGCTCAGGGGAGACCTTCTGGCTCTGACAGGTGGTTGGAGCCAGGGGGGGTCGGGCTCTGCTCCCAAGGAACAAGTGCCAGGACAAGAGGGAAGGGGGGAGCAGGGGGCTGTGGGGAAGCGGGCATCTGAGGGGGCTCCAACACTCAGCCTCTCCGGGGCTCACACTCCATCCTCCTCAGCCCATCACCACCATCCCTCAGTCCTAATCCCAGCAGCAAGGGCTGGCTCAGGAGTGAGGAGACACTCGAGCTGACCCTTGCTCATCCCACGCTGGGCTGGTGCCACGGGGTGTCCCCGGTCCCCACTGGCACAGAGTGGTGCCAAAGGCACCCAGCACAATCCTGCCCATCTCAACCCCATGGAGCAGCCAGGCCACCCCACAGTGCCCTTCAATGGGGTATTTGGGTTTTTTTTCTCATTTTACTGAGAAAAAGAGAGTTATAATTGCAGATGTGCCCGTTAATCCTCCCAAGTTACTTCACTCCCTTCCTCCCCTGCTTTTCCTCTGCTTCCCTTCCTTTCCAAGAGCTTTAAAACCCTCCTTCTGGCTATTAATCAAAAGCAACCTCTCCACTATCACCAGTGTACTTGCCATAAATTAATAGGGGCTTTCTTAATCAAATCTTATCTCCTCTCTGAGCTCCCAGCACGCGGTGCCGGGGTTGGTATCCCAGCCCGCCCGGCCGTGAAATGCAATTTCCAATGCTCCGCTGGACTCGGAGGCCCTGCTCCATCTCCCCCCACCCTGCCCCTACCCACGCTGGTGCCAGCCCAGCAGCACCACCCAGGTCGGGGGACCCAGCCAGACACCTGCCCAGGTGGCTCCCCAAAGACACGCTCCGTTTCCCAGACAGCATCCGCAGCCCCCGTGGGTGGCACTCGCCTTCCTCTGTTATTTACAGGGTGCTGAACAGGGGGGGTTCAGTGCTCATCAGTGGCACGACGCTGGGAGATCGAGCATGGGAAATGCTCCTGCCAGGGGCTGTGGGCATGGGAAGGCAGCCGTGGCTCCTTGGGGGGCAACCAAGGGGGATGTACCACCAGCACAGCCCTGGAGGGAAGAGCTGGAGCAGGATGGTGCGGCCAAGAGGCTGCAGGGTGCCCTCCAGTCACCTGCCACCAGCACTCACCCTGCAGCAACCTCACTGCTGAAATGCATCTGTCTCTGCTCCAGTGCCCTTCACCGAGCTGCATCCAGCACAGGGATCTGCTGCCCTGCCATGGCAGAGGGGCACAGCCAGCGCTGGGACGGGTCCAGGGAAGGAGCCAGACCCGAGGCTGCCACCTCAGCAAGGAGCTGGACTGGACCCAGCAGAGCCCGTGGCTCTGCCACCCCACTCCTCAGCACCTCCCTGGGAGGAGATTTGGGGTTTCTTACACGCCATAAGCCGATTGTGGAGGTGTGTTAACTGGATTAGGTGGGAGGCTGAGAGCCAGAGACCTGGAGGAGCTGCTCGGCAGCGCACGGCTCCTGCCCGTGTGACGCTGGCAGAACGTGCAGAGCCGGCTTTTAAACTGATTTTCTTCCCTTAAGCCTTCGGAAAGGTGAAGCTGAGGCAGGGAGGTGGGATCTGCCACCTCCTCTCACCTCCTGCAAAAACCCTGCGTGGGCCAGCAATGGGGTCACGTCCCCGTGCCAGCGCCCGCAGCTGACAGGGCAGGTGACACTGCTGCGGGCAGGTGACACTGCCACAGGCATCTCCAGCCTGGCTGGGCACTCGCAGCCCCTCAGGGAGTGACACAGTGACCCCAAGCCCCCAGCCAGCCCCCTCAGCACCCACCACCCGCAGCGCTAATCGCCGCTGGCAGCAGGCGCCGGCTCGGTGACAGCCCTGTGGCTAATGCAAGGTGACCACTGCAGGGCACAACCAGGGTGGCGGGGGGGACACACCATGTCCTCAGCACCTCGTTCCCCAGCTGCACCCAGCCCCAGGGAGCTGCCCCAATCCACCTGCCCAGCCCCAGCCTGGGGCGAAGGGGACATCAATGGGGACCACAGCGCTCCCAGGATGCAGGAGTGGCCCAATAAGCGATGCTCCTCCCCTCCTCCTCCTCCTCACACGGTCCCCAGCACGGCACCAGTGTCACCTGTGAACTGCACAGCAGTTTTGCCAGTGTCACACCTCATCCATCTCCACCGGGAGCTCGGCTGCAGCTCTTCCCAGCCTCAGGGTAGGGGAAGAGGCGGTGGGTGTGATTTCCAGGGCCAGAGGCGCTCAGCGAAGCCCAGACAGAGACTAGGAGCCCCAAACCCAGCCAAGGTGGCCCCAGCATGGCCCACGGTTGGCTCTGCCATGGCACAGCCAGCACAAGGCAGAATCCAGCCCCTCACACCCAGTGGCTCCCAACAGGGTTAGCACTGCCCACCAGGGCCATGGCAACCCCCCAGGACAGACGCCCTCATCCCATGCCCTCCTGCCAGGCCAGCAGGACACCCCTGACCACACATTGCCATCTCCCCTTCTTTCTCCTCCCACATCTGTCTCCAGGCCCATAGTTATTTATTTATTTGTTAATTAACTGCTGTTTCCATAACAAACGCTCCAGCTTCTCCCAGCCTCCAACAGCCCTGGGGCTGGATTGTTAACTAGGATTTTAATTTGTTAATTAAAAGCAGGATGGCTCCATAACAAGCTCCTCTTCCGCAGCCGGGCTCTCGGAGGGCTCAGCGGGCCATCGGCTGAGCCGCCAGCCTCGCTATACCCAGCCCAGCTCCCCCATGGATGGGGCACGTGGCTGGGGCTGAACACGGCTCCCCCAGGCCAAGGGGTGTTTGCAGAAGGGATCTCGAGCTGGGCAGCACCGTGGTACCTGCTCAGGACCCCCACTTCTCCCAACAGCAGTGCCAGGGATGACGCCACCTCCCTTTGCAGTCTCATCCCCAAACACCACACAACCACCAGCACACGTCCCCTGCCATCAGAGGGTCCCAAACCTGGTGGCTGACCCCCCTCCCCTTCTGCCCATTGCAGCACTGGGGCCATGCCAGCATCACCCCCCTCTCAGCTCCACCCTCCTCCCCAAAGACTGCAGCCCAGAGGCAGCTCTCAGCACCCAGTCCCTGCGGCGCTGGGGACCCAGCCCAGTGCCGACGTGAGCCAGGTACAGCTTGAGATGCTTCCAGAGCCAAGGGAGAGACGTCAGCCCTGGCTGGGGAACAGCATCTCGTTGAGCCCTGCGGCGAGGCCATGGTTGGGAACAGAGCGGGGCTGTGTGCTGGCCCGTCCCTGCCTGCCCTCACATACCCAGCCCCTCTGCCTACCCGCTGGAAAAAACAACATTTCCCCTCCTGGGAAACCCCAAACAGACACGGCACAGTTGTGTGTTCCCAGCCTGCGAGCCCAGGGGGGACTGACAAGCAGAGCTTTGTGCTCTGAAGCACCGAGCAGCCCCTACGGACCCCCACGCCTGGCCCCAAAAGCACAGCCCCCCAGCATGGAGCTCCAGAACCCAGCCCAAGTAGTTGTGGGGAGTTGTGAGGGACCCCCCCAGCAAAGGGTGCACGGATGCTCCTGGGGGGACAGGAGCCCTCCCAGCCCGGGGACACATCCCCAGGACTGTGCAGCTGTGGGTGGCACAGCTGGAGATTACCAGGGGCTGCAGGGCCTGTACCCAAACTGAGTGTCCCCACACCCCATCCGCAGCTGGGGATGTTTAACAAGCTCCAGGTTCTGGCCAAAACCTCTTCCCCAAACTCCTTCTGATGCCACAGATCCTCCCGACCCCAGGATTACGCAGCTCTGCCGTATCTGGGTCACTGCTGTGAGTCACGGACACCCGGAGAGTGACTCAACGTTATTAGAGGGGCCAGATCCTGCTGCCAATTCTCCCAGGAGACTCCAACACTGCAAGGAGGGGAAGGACAGACGGACATCACCTCCTACACATGCCACCAGCTACCAGCCAGACATCCTCTGGGCAGGAGAAGGGGTGAACACACATCACCTTTCCCACAGAGGGGTGGAGGGGCCCTTCCCAGCCCTGCTCCCAGAGGCTCTGCAGCCAGGGCTGGAGCTGCCCCATGAGGGTTTGGCAGGAAGGGGCTCCACACGTAGCTGGCCAACTGAGGAGCATTGGACCCCAGCCCCAGGGTGGTCCCAGCACTGGGTGGGATGGGTGGCACACAAGTCTGGTGCAGCCACAAACACAGCTCCAAGCTGGATTTGGCCCCACAGAACACATCAAGAGCATCCTCCAGGTATTCCTAGAGGGCAACCACAGCCCTGGGCTGAGATGACTCCCGAGGCCACTGTGGAGTAGGAGGGATGGGAAAGCAAGGCCACCTCCAAACCCATGGGAACCCTGACAGTACCTGGCACATCACTCCTGCAAGGGGCATCTGTGTATGTCCCCCCTACTGCCCCCTGCATGCCCAAGAGATACAGGATGCTCAGCACAGCCCTCGCAGACAGACAGGCAGACACTTTCCAGGCTCACTGCGAGAATCTCTGCAAGGCAGCATTTCCCAACTGACAGAAGAAAACCAACCCAAAACGTCGGATAAAGAAAAACAGAAGACAGAAACCACAACAAAAACCCCAGTCAGCCCTTCCCATGGCGCTGATGCAACAAAGTCACCAGCCCCATGGGATGGAAAACACTTCTCCAGCTCCCCCAGTCTGTGCCAAGATGAAGGTGCTGGTGGGCACAGCACAGCCCCAGTCGCCCCTCCCTGTGGCACCGGTCACTTCACTGGGGTGTTGCCCAGACATCCTTCATCTGAAGTATTAATTAGTCATCGCATTGCTCACTTGGAAACCTAAATAGCTGTGGCGTGACAGCAAACACGAGTTTTCCTTGGAAAAAGCCTTTTCCAAACCTTTTCCTTCCCAGATGCCGCAGCTGGGGGGACGGGAACCAACCGCTGCTTGGCACTCCTCCCACCACCACACCACCCCCCTTCCCGCAGCAGCTCGGAATTTCTAGGGCAGAGAAGCAAACTCTGGTCATTGCACTTATTTGCACACTTGTGGCTCTCGCTGCCAGAGGGGCTTTTCCAGCCAACGCCGCGATGCCAGCGCCGCTGCCCAGCCTGACGTGAAGCTTATGGGGAAGAAGCCAAGCGAGCGAGACTCCGCCACCGCCCGGAGGTGAAGAGCTCCGGCGGCTCCATCGCCCCTGCCCGCCCCTCCTGCCTCTCCCTTCCACCCTCACTGCTCAGCTCAGCCCCCCGCCGCTGCCCTCCCAGCTCCTCCGAGGGAGGAATATGGAGAAGACAAGGGAGTCGAAGGCACCCGTCGCCTTCCTCCCCACACGGGTGAGGCAGAGGCCGGGCGCTCGATGCTCAGCCGGCGGGGAGGGTTCTCCCAACGGCAGAGCTCTGAATTAAACATACCACCCTAATGAGTTGATTTTATTAGTTTGCGAATGCATTGCGAACTCATTATCAAAATAAACATCAATTCACTCCAGCGAGCGCGGGGCTGTGCGCTCAAACACACACACACACACACACTCACACACACACACGCCCCGGCAGCGCTGCAGCTGGGGCCAGCTCTCCCCTCCAGCACCCACCCTCCAAAACACGCCACTGGTCCACTCTGCACCGCATCCCCAGCACCCACCTCAGGCTACCCAACCTGCAAAAGGGGGGGACAAACTGGGCACTCAACATCACTGCTGACAGCCCCGAGCTCCTGCCATGCCAGCACGGGCTGGGTAAGTCCCCCAGGACCTGCTTGGTGCTGCTGAGGGGCCGGCAATACCCCCCACCCTGCCTCAGCGACTCCAGCATCCTGGGCAGTCTGTGCAGCAGCCAGCGCTGGAGCAAGGCGGGGGGAACTCAGCACACCCCAAGGCCTTGGGTGGGTGGGGGACAGCCAGGGCAGGATGCAGCACTCAGGTTCCTGGGAAGCCAGGGCTGGCAGGGCGAGGTGTGGAGCAGGGGCACATTGTCAGGCTCGGACGGACGAGCTCCCCGTGGAAGCAGCAGCTAATCCCATTTCATCCCCCTTCACGGCCATCAGCTGTTTTTCAGGCATTCAGGAGGCGGGCTGCTGAAACCAGAGCTATTGTGTCCGCAGCGCCCCAGCCCCCTCCAGCCAGTCATCCAGCCAGCCAGCCATCCATCCATCCATCTATCCATCCATCCCAGCCCCACGCTGGGCCAGGATCCGGCAGCCTGTACGCACCCAGCTCCTGCCCTGGCACCATCCCCAGTCAGATCTTGGTGGACTGCCAGGAGATGGGGATGCTGGACCCACGCAGGACCCACTCCCCTCCACCTTTCCTCAAGCTCTCAGCCTGACGCTGTGGCCCAAGCCCAGGCAAGGAAGAGGAGGAGAGAAGCACTGAGCACCCCACCAAGCCGAGACCCGTGGGCAGAGGCTGAGCCCCGGGGACAGCCACCTACACAGCCCAGTGCTCAATTGCTCCCCGCTGGGGAGATGCAGGCTTCCAGGAAGGACAAATAAGGAACATAAATGGCCCTGCAAAAGCCCAGTTAATGCCCAGCCCATGCCCTAGATTCAGCCTGGTTTCCTCACCCAGCTGCGGCTCGCAGTCAGTGAACTGGGATGTGCCAGGGGGGTGACACCTCAGGATGGGGACAAGCTCCATCCTGGTGAGTGCAGAAACAAGGCAGCGGAGCATGAGGGTCCCCAGCCCCACTCTCATCCCTAGGGAAATGCCCTCTGGCTCAGGTGATTAATGCACCCAGGAGTGGGCACATGCCCCCTGATCAACATGCCCCTGATCAACATTTCCCTTCCTCAACATGCTGTAAGCCAGGAACTCAGCCATGCTGTGTGCACCAGGTAGACCCACTGGCCTCAGGCCACAGCCAGAGCCTCCCCTCGTGCCCAGTGTCCCCACTCCAAGACACACAGGGGACGCCCATCCTTGCAAGTCAGGGGCAGCACGACCCTGCCGGGCACCCTGATTCAGTCCAGCTTCACACACAGACCCGAGCATCCCAGAGAAAACCCTCCGGGAACCCCAAATGAATCCACATCCCGCTCCTGGCCCCGGCAGGACCCGGGCACCGCTGGTACACAGAGCCAGGAGGGCTCAAGGTTAGAGCTGAGGACTCGCAGGTTGCCGTCTCAGCCAGCAGGGTGAGAAAGCAATTAGCTCGCACAGCTAAAATTAGCTCAGCGGTTTCTTTCTGCTAATGGTCAAACTCATCAAGGTTTCCCTGCGCCGGGGGCCTCAGCCCCTCCGTGTGGGCAGGCGGTGATGGATGAGAGCTGACAGAGCTGCTCCCATGTGCCTGTGCACATGCAGACCCCGTCCCACCAGACCCACTGCCAGCTCTGCCCACTACCTCAGTTTCCCCTCAGGGGCACAGGGAAAGAGCCGGACACGCTCAGGGTGGTTGGATGGGAGCTGCCACACATGGAGGATGGATGATGGGGACAGAGAGTGGCTTCGGCACAGGGGCCCCCCTCACGTTCCTGGAATCGCCACCGTGCCATCCCCGCTGCTGGACAAGATGCCCAGCTGCTGGCACGTGGTGGCAGCTGGTCCCAGGGCCTTCCCCAGCCCACGGTGGCTGCTGGCCAGGAGATAACACTGATCCACACGGGGACAGCCCAAAGCTGCCATCAGCTGCCACTCGCAGCATCCCCAAGGATGGCCCTGAACGCAGCCCGAGAGCCCCCCACACCCCAAGTCTCCATTCCTGGGGGGCCGAGGGCAGGGGCACAGCCATCCCATCAGAGCTGGGAGACAAAGGGGGCTGGGGGACCAGCTGCAGCCCGGGAATGTCCCCTGCCCTCGGCCCCGTTCCCAGGGATCAGGTTTCCCAGTTCCCAGGCAACCCGAGCCCGGCATGGCTTTCCAGGCGCAGGCATTCCTGCACCCCGCGGGGCTGGGGGCAAGGGGAGGGGGCCACCGAGGGGGCCCTGACTGCCCTGGGCGCAGGCAGGTGGTCAGCAACAGGAGAGGGACAAGGGTCTGGAGGTGAAGCATCGCTGGGAGCAGGGGGATGCAGCCCCAAAGCATCGCTGGGAGCAAGGGGGGGGATGTGCTCTGACAGCTGGTCCCCAGCCCCACAGAGGGGTGCCCAGGGCTGTGCCCACACCGGCAGCATTGCCAGCGTGCCCGGGCAGATGCCAAGCAGGGCTAGCAAGGAAGGGAGCTGCTGCCAGTGCATTCCTGCCTGCTGGCAGGATGAGGGGTGGCAGGAATGCACCCACAGTCCAGATCCTCCATGGATGTCTCTGTGGGTGTGGAAGGTGGGAACCCCAAAACGGAGCAGCAACCATGGGGTGGGGGAGGTCCCTGGCATTACCATGGCATCTCCAGCTGCTCTGAGTGACTTCAGCCCCGTGTCCTCTCCAGCAGCTCCTGCACAAGAACAGAAGCTCCCAGGACATCACTTTGCCCCCAGAATCCACCACCCCGAGCTGACACAGAGGTGCTGGATCCCCAAGGATGCTTTGGAAAACCAAAGCCTGGCGCCATGTGTAGGAGTCGAACTGCCCCTGGCACCCTAGCACCACCCTCTGCCCACATCCCAGCCCCAGCACAACCACGGGGGCTCAGACCACCCTTTGCTAGAACAATCACATCACCACTGACAGCAGGGTATTTATTACTGGCCTGGCACTGACCATTTTTCACCCAGCAACTCGCTGACAAGCTCAGGGAGGTAATGAGGGTTCAGAGGTGAGAGGACCTGCTGCTCACCCACCTCAGCTGGGATCCAGAACCCACAGGGTTTTGCTCCCAGCCAGCTCTGTGCCCCAGTGTGAGCAGGGCCTTATTCAGCACTGCTGTAAGACATCAATACACCCCCAAACTGTTCGTGCAAGGCCCACAGTAACACGTGCTGTGGCTGGATCTCATCCCCCGCCAGGAACCAGTCACATCAGGGACCAGCTTCAGGCTGGGGACTAGGACATGGTTCATAAAGACACAGGGTCACCCATCACACCTCCCCACCAAGCAGCCTCCCTTCTCCCCACTTCAATTACCAGCATGTCCCCGGGTTCACAAGCCACCTGCATCCTCCTGCCTCCTTCCCTCAGCTCCTTCATTTGCTCCCGCTGAGCAAAAATGCCACCACAGCCTCAACCCAATCACCGAGGGACCAGCAGCACTTGACAGTGCCACCCATGCCCCCCTGCTGCAAAAGCCACTCAGCAATCCACTCTGGTTTGCTCAGCCCACCCGATGTGTGCCCAGCAGCACCCACAGCACTGGTTCTGCCAGGCAGTGGTGACAGGTACCAAGTCCACAGCCACCCTCCTCATCACTGGCATCCTGCCCATTATCCCCCAGGGAGCCAGTTCCCAGCACGTTGGCATTGCCCAGTGCTGCTGTGGCTTGAGTCACTGGCACCCCAAACCTTCAGGGACTGGCCAAAGTGACACAGGCTGCCCGGGATGTGCCCACACCACCCCCCCCACCCCCTCCTCTTACGGTTATCAGCTCATCAAAATTTCATTGCTGTGCCTGGTCACTAATGGCTTCCAAAGAAGCATCAAATTTTAATCTACCCTTCCTCTCCCCTAAAAGCCACTTTCCTTCCTGAGCCGGAGCTTTGCACGAGGCCACCGGCTAATGTGCCAGTGGTGCTCGTGGGCAAGGGGGAGCCAGGATAGAGGGCACCCACGCTTGGCCACCCCAGCAGCACCCTCCACAGCAGTGCTGGTGTGAGCCCATCACCAGCATCACACCCCCTGGAAGAAGCAGGGGCTCGTCCCCCTCCCACTCTGCCCCATGGGGCTCCACGCATGCGGACGTGCCCAGGCACCACGTGTGGGGGCCAGAAGGTGCCAGCACCCCCCCCACACACACACTCCAGCTCCTAATAAGCCTCTTTGGTAGATGCTGCCCGTCGCAGGCCCCTGCCCCAAATCCCATCTGGAACCTTAAGCCTCCCAAATCCCTCCTGGGACTGGTCGCAGCCTCCTCAATCCCATTAGAGGAGCTGTGCCACACAGGGGTTCCCTGGCTGGGAGAAAACTGCATGTCTGGGGGTCACGAAACCTACAAAAAGTGGGGAGGAGAGGGGTGGGACCCCCATGGCATCCAGAGCACCCCTCTCAGCTCTTGGGTGGCCCTTTATTATCCCATTAATCAGCTGAAGGCACCTCTGCTGCAGGCAGGGGCTGGCTGGGGCAGGGATGCCAGTGCCCCGTCCCCACCCCCCTGCTGTGGCACAGCCCCACTGACCACAGACTGACCATGGCACTGCCACTCAGCCCTGGCACAGGTCGCACTGCGACACGGCTGCCGCCCGGGCGGTGCTGACTGATTAGCCTTCCACCCAGCACCACGTTTGGCTCCGGGTAATTAGCACGAAGGCCCTAATCAATAAGTTATTTTTTGCCGTGGCTAATTAATAATTACACAGCACAGACGGGCTGTAATTAAACTTCCATCCCCTCTCCACTCGGCAGCGTGGGGCCTTTGTTTTACCAACTGCAGGTATTAAAAGTGTTTCACCTTGCACTGGAGAGCTCTGGGCAGGGAGGTCTCACACCACCACCCCCCCTCCTCCTTCCCTTCTCCATTGATTCCCATTTTCTCTGGCTGCCCGGATCAATAGCAGCGGCACGGAGCGCTGCCAGCCCTGCAGGGATGCCCACGCCGGGCTGCCCGGCTTGCCCTGCCGCTGCGGGGCTGAGCCACAGGCCGAAGCTGGGCAGAGTGCCCATGTGGCAGCTCCTTCACCAGCACGCTCACCCCGAGGGGCTGCAGCGGCGAGCGTGGGCATCCCCACACGCACCAGGCACCGCAGCCGGGGAGGTGACCCCGCCGGCGCGTCCTCGGTGCCATCCGCGGCGGGGGAGATGAGGACATGCCAGGCTTTGGCAATGCTGCCCCTTCCCCCCCCTCTTTGCTGCTGGCACCCACCGCTCGCGGTTGCCCGTGGCCACCACCGCCTGCCACGCAGCTCCGAGGCTGGGCACCGAGCAATGTCACGCTGCCCGCCAGGACGTGCCGCGCTGAGCCGAAGCATCATCTTGGCTCTTGTGCCAGTCGATGGGAGCAAAGCCCCCCACCCCTCACAGACCCACGTCTCCCACCCCACGGCAAGACCCCCGGAGCCCCACGGATGAATGGAAGGAGATTTCGGTGACACCGGGAGCGCATCCCACCGGCGGGGAGCAGACGGAGCACGGGGGACCCGCCAGCCGGAGACGCCAGCCAGGAGAAGAGAAACTCGGCAAGGGAGTGAATCAATCAAAGAGACCTTCACAGCTCCCCACACAGGGCCTGCCCGGATAATATACTGCCGCTTTAGATGTTATGTTCTGAACTTAATTACTGAGAAATTATAGCAGAGCTGGGGGAGGCTCAGGGGGAGAGGGAGGACGGGAGCGCACAGGGACTTCTGGCTCCGCTTGCTGCCGCAAACAAGGGCAAGAAATGTCGCGAGCAAGGACCCCCAGCGCTATGCCCCCCCCAGTTTCCTAGCTTGGATCCGCTGGGTCCAGGCAGTGGGGCTGGAGGTGGCCGCGCTGCAGCCGGGAAGCTCCTCTGCAGCTCCTTGCAAGGAGGAAACGGCATCCCAGGCACTCCCCCCCCCCAATATTTCTGAACCCCAGCTGCACCCCAAAGGGCTACAAACTGTTTCTACATCCCTCTCGGGTAGCGGAGCAGCTAAAACCAGACTGTGTCGTGCCAGAGCCCAGGAGGCGAGGAGCAGAGAGGGGTTAGCGCTGCTCAGCGGTGCTGCCTCTCACCCCAAGGGCCGGCTGGGTGCGCAGGGAGCCCCGGGCACCCACGGGGGCTCAGGGCTGCAGGGCCCCCCTCCAGCCCCAGCCCCCTTTGACCAGCCGCGTGGAAGTCAATGGGACCAAGCCCAGGGCAAAAACCGCTCCCTGGGAGCTCCCCAAACTTACACCCCAGGTCTTGTGGTGCAAAGGGGGTCCCCCGGGAGGGGGTGAAAAGGGTGCATCCATCTCCCCGCCATGTCCGGGGGGATGCTCAGTCTCCCGAGAGCGGTCCAGATCACGCTCTACCCCTTGCTCGGAGCAACGTTTAATCCCCCCCATCCCCAGCGAAGGGGCAGTTACAAGGCAGGGGAAAGGAGGCGGCAGAGCCGCGCTGCTCGCTCCCGCCGAGCCCTCCCGGACACCGCGCTGCGCTCGCCACCGGCGGGCCCCGGGGCCCAGCTCCCGAGGGGGGAGGGGGGCTTCCTGAACAACACCGTTGATGTGCACCCCAAACCCACTGCAGGACCTCCGGGGTCGCCTCGGCCCCCACCCCCAGGCTGGCACAGAGCTCCCCCAGGCCGGGAGGGTGGGAGACTCCGCTGAGGGGGTCAACGCTGGTCCCCACCCCCAAACCCTCCGCGGTTCATCTCCAGCACGGATTCGGAGCTGGAGGGTGTCCCCGTCCCCCCCATCCCACACCGCGCACCCGTTACCTTGGGCGCCAGCTCCCGGGGGGCCAGGCAGGGCGAGAACCACGAAGCAAAGCAGCCCCCAGCTCTCAAGGCGGGCCATGGCTCCACAGAGACGGGGCTGGGGGGGAGGCAACTTCCCTGACTTTATAATCCGGGTGGCTGCGGTGCCGGTCCCCGCTGCTGACCGGGCACTGGGGCGTTCTCCGGGCTCCGGCGCAGGGAGCTCCGCAGCAGCGCTGCTCGGGGCGAGGCGAAGACGACTGGGGGAGAGACGAAGACGATGGGGTGAAAGGCTCCTCGTGGGGAGGGGGTAGGTCCGCAAGCAGCTCCCCCACCATGTGCAACTTCTCCGGCGATGTGAGGAACCGGGACCCCCAAATTCGAAGCGGGGCCGGCAGCCGAGCCCCTCCCCAAGCGTTGCGCCCCACGTCAGGAAAAGGGACGGAAAGCGCAGAGCTCCGCGCCCCGGGCTCCTCCTGCCCGCCCGGGCACCATGGGAGCCGAGCCCCCTCCGCTCCCGGAGCCGAGCGCACCGCAGCCGCTGAAAAGTTTAGGTTCCCGGGGCGGGGGGCGGCAGGCGGCCCCTCCCCGGATCTCAGCTCCTACCCGAGGACATCCCTCCTCGGAGGCTC
>WYEA01024401.1:13499-24549 GCA_033558465.1 Alcedo atthis | reverse complement strand
CAGGGATGGTGCATCGATCAGCAGCACTGCCTCCAGCTGTGCTGCCCCCTCCAGCTGTGCTGCCCCCTCCAGCCGCGCCCCCCCCTGCACTCACTCTGTCCCCCGCAGGCCGCGGTAATAGGCGAAGTAAACCAGGGAGTTGTCGTTGATCTCGTAGGAGGAGAGGCCGTTTCCCACAGCGATCCCCTGCCAGGCAAGAAGAAAACAACCCTGTTGTGTTCCAGCTCCCCGCGGGGCGGCCACAGGAAGCAGATGTGGCTCTGTTTACTCCACAGAGGGAACAGGAAGGCTCGGGGGGTACCTGAGGACGCTCCCCCGGTGCCAGGCAGCAGGGCCGGACACGTCCGCCGGCAGCTGCTGCCAGCACCTCAGGAGAAGATGAAAAGCCACGGGGCCAGACCCGCCCCCCGCCCCGGAGGGGGCCCCGCACGCCGGCGGCTGCATCCCGTCCCCCTGTTCCCCCGCCCCGGTGCTGCCACAGCCCCCGGCAGAGCCCTCAGCTCCTTGCCCAGCCCGGGCAGGTGGCAGAGCCCAGCCACGCACCTTCAGGTTGAGGCTGGGGTCCTGCATCACCCACTCGGCCAGCGTGGGGATGTAGATGCCCCCGTAGCTCTCCCCGGTGAGGAAGAGATCGTTCTTGGCATACTCGGGGAACAGCCGCAGGAAATCCTTCAGCGCCAGGTAGTTGTTGTGAGCAACCTGCAGCGGGAGGAGGCCGGGGTCAGGAGCGAGGCCGAGGCCATGCCCCCGTGCCCGGGCTGGCGTGGGCAGCGGGCGGGTCCGCCCTGGCAGCCTGGGCCACTCGCCTCGGTGTCGTTGGTGGTGTATTTCTTGTCATCGGAGTACGAGAAGCCGACGCCAGCAGGGGACTCCACGTAGAGGATGTTGGCAAGCTGCAGGGAGAGCAGAGATCAGGGCAGAGCCTCCTCCTGGCCTTGCTGGTGGCAGCACCCGCGGGTGCCAGGCCTGCCGTAGGGCTGTACTGGCAGGGCCACATTCCTGCCTGGCTCAGAGGAGGGTGTGCGGGGCGGGGGGACCCGTGAGAGGCTGAGCCCCACGGGGAGGACAGGAGGAGCCAGCACGGGGCCACCCTCTCCCCATAGCTGGGCAGGGTGGCAGCGCCTGCGCCCGTACCTTGTTCCAGGCGTAGTCGTTGTACTTCAGCGTGGCCCCGTCAGGCTGGATCTGGGGAAGCAGAAGACAAGTGACTGGTGGGCACAACCAGGCTGGCCCCGGCAGGGAGGCTGTGCCATGCAGCCTGGCACCCCCACGCCACCTGACAGCCCTGACTACTGACCAGGAAGGGTCCGTGCTCCTTCAGGAAGCCCTCCATGGAGCTGCAGCCAGGGCCCCCGTTCAGCCACAGCACCAGAGGGCTGCTCTGGGGGTTGCTCTGGGCCTCCACAAACCTGCGGACACGCTGCTGTCAGTGCCCGGTGCCCGGACAGACCCCACCCCGGCTGCCCGTGGCACCGGCACCAGCCCCAGCCCCGGTCCCGGGGCGTCCCTACGTACCAGTAGTGCAGGTGCTTGCCCGGCCCGGCGCAGAGGTAGCCCGAGAAGTGTCGGAAGGCCGGCTGCTTGCCCAGCCCGGGCAGGAAGGTCACCTCGTGGTCCTGGGGGGCGGCCCAGCCCAGCCCCAGCAGCAGCAGCGGCCACAGCAGCCCCGGACCCATCTAGTGGTGGGAGAGCAGGCGCCGGTGGTCGGGAACGGTGGTCGGGAACGGCCGCGACCCCGGCAGCGCCCCGGGGCTGCCCCCGACCCCCCACAGCGGCCCTGGTCTCGGCTCCGTGCCCCCCCTCCACCTGTCCGGTCCATCCCATCCCGTCGCGCTCCCCCGGTGCAGGGCTGGCCCAGCCCCGGATCGGTGCTACCCCCCGGTGCCCGCACCCCGCTCCCCCCGGCGGGGCCCGGTGCCCGATCCCGCTCCCCCCCGCCGCTGACCCCGCAGCTCCGGGCGCGGCTCATCCCCTCTGGCCGGCGGCGCTCGCACCGGGCACATGACACCCGCCCATATGACCTCCGGGAGCTCACGTGACCGGGGCGGTGCCAGGCGGCGGCCAATCAGCGGCCGGTCCCGGTCCCGGTCCCGCGCGCGCACGTGGGAGCGGCTCCGGTACCGACCCAGCGGGGGAGGGAGGGGGGGGGTGGGGGGCGGTGCCCGGTGGGTACCGGTGAGCACTGGGCGGCGCCACCGGGTGAGTTGGGCGCTGCCGGGTGGCACCGGGCACAACCGGGCATCACCGGGCGCTGCTCGGTGTCACCGAACACAAACGGGCGCCGGTGGGCGCTGCTGGTGTTACCGGGCGACAACGGGTACTGCTGGTGTTACCGGGCAACGACGGGCGCCAGGGGACATTGCTGGTGTTACCAGGCAACGACGGGCACCGGTGGGCACCGCTGCTGTTACTGGGCACCGATGGGCACTGCCGGTGTCACCGGACAGCAGTGGGCACTGCCCAGCGTCACCGGGCTGCAGTGGGCACTGCCACCGGGCAGCACCGGCACAGGTGGCCATCACCGAGCGGTGCCGGGCACCCCCGCACAGCCAGCCAGGCGCTTTATGCAATGCCCGTGGTCCCGCAGCAGCTGGCAGTGCCCAGCTGGGCCCCCGCAGCCGGGGATACCCTCCCTGACCCGCGGCGCTAGGACCCCCCGGGCCGGCCAGGCCGTCCCTGCAGCAGCTGTGACGGGGACGGTTAAAAATAGCCCTCGGTGGCAGCAATGGCCGCCCGGTGCCACCCGCCCGCTCGCTTCCACCGCGTCCACGGTGCCAACGTGCGGCTGGACGCCTCGCGCACGCGGGCCACGCGGGTGGAGAGCTTCGCCAACGGGCTCTGCTTCAGCCAGGAGCCGCTGGCGCCCGGGCAGATCTTCCTGGTGGAGATCGAGGAGAAGGAGGGCGGCTGGTGCGGGCACCTGCGCGTGGGGCTGATGGCCCGCGACCCCCAGAGCCTGGCGGTGGTGCCCGAGTACTCGCTGCCGGACCTGGTCAGCCTGGGCGACGCCTGGGTGTTCGCCATCACCCGCAGCCACAACCGCGTGGAGGTGCCCGGGGAGGAGGCTCGGGCACGGGGAGCGCCCTGGGAGCCCTACCTGCTGATCGGGCAGCTGCGGATCCCCCGGGACGTGCTGGTCGGGCGTAGCCGGCCCGGGCGCTACAGCCACATCCTGGACGACCTGTACCGGACCAACGCGCTGCCCGCCACGGCCCGGCGCAGCCGCATCGGGGTGCTCTACGCCCCGCAGCCCGACGGCACCGCCGACATGCACATCGTCATCAACGGCGAGGACATGGGGCCCAGCGCCCGCCGCCTGCCCGCCGCCCGCCCGCTCTACGCCGTGGTCGACGTCTTCGCCTCCACCAAGAGCGTCCGCGTCGTCCCGGTGGAGTACGGCCGTAGGTACCTGCCCTCCCCCCCCCACCCTGGGCACGGGACAGGAGGGTGGCTCTGGTGTGGGCACCCCAGAGTCCCCAGCTGTGGGAGCGTCGCTGAGTGCCACAGAGGGCATGGGAGAGCCCCCAGACCCTGCAGAGTACGGGTGAGACCCCCGCTGCCAGGGAGTGTTGCCTGCGGGGCAGTGCCAGGGTACAGCCTAACCTAGACTAAACCAGCAGCGATGGTGGGGCAGAGCCCACCCTGGTGACCCCAGCAGAGCGATGGGAGCTCTGGGGGCTGCAGCACCACCAAGCTGAGCCCCCCCAGTGCCAGGCTCAGCCCCAGCCAGCCAGACACCCCTGACCAGAGAGCCCAACAGCAGAGCTGATTCCCAGGGGCCGTGCCCGGTCTCGCCCACGGGCACGCGGCAACGCGCCACCCTGGCATGAAAACATCCGGCTCGCCCCGGCACGTGCCCCGTGCCCCCACGCCTGCCGCGTGCCCCGGCTGCGGGCTGCCCTGATAGATACCCCGGGATGCTGCCAGGGATTGGGCAACATCCGTCATCCCGTGGCCAGAGCAGAGCTGGCCCTTGTGAGGAGTCAGGCTAATGAGCACTAATTAGCAGCGTGCAGGTAAATCGGCAGGTGCCGATTAGGTGTGCCAGGTGCCAGCTGGCCCCCCCTCCTGCGTTGCCCACCAGTGCCAGGGCAGGTCTCAGGGCTGGAATCAAGGAACCTCCCGGGTGTCTGCGCTGAGCCGGGCGGAGAGATGCCCAATCCCCCTGTCCCGGGAGCAGGCGGAGGGGGTGGCGATGGCAGCACTTACCTCTGTCTCCCCCCGAGTGCCGGGCTGGCACAGGGGCCGTGGCACGGGCACAATCTGGCTTCCTCCCCGTGCCAAGGGTTCAGCAGCTCTGGTTTCTGCTGCACTTCCGCGGCGTTTGAAACCGGCCCTGCTGAGCTTCAGTTCCCAGCGTGGGGCGAAGGGAAAAGCAGAAGCGAGAGCAGCTGAGCTGCCAGAGACGCGGGGGGCAGGGACCCCGCTCTGCCCAGGTGCCAAGCAAACAGCGCTCCAGCCACTGGGCAACCGGCCAAGGTCAGGGGGTGGATGGGCACCCTGCGGTCGTGCTCCCGGTGGCAGCACGAGAGCCAAGGCCCACGGGCCGCCCTGAGCCAGCTCTGCTTTGAAACCTCGCCAGGCACCGGGGGGGCATGGGGGGCTCTGGCATGGGGAACTCCCCCCGGGGTGCACGTCACCCTGGGTGGGTGGCCCCGGCAATGGCACCACTGAAAGGACTTCCCCTGCAGGGTTGTCCAGGGATGTCACAGGCTGCCCGGGGCAGGGCTGGAGTCCCCGTGACCCCTGGAGGGGTTTCCAGGCCTTGGAGCTGTGGTGCTGAGGGTCAGCGGTGCCCTGGCAGCGCTGAGGGAACGAGCTGATGGGGCAGTGCCAAGGAGAACAATGCTTTGGTTCTGAGACGGAGCAGGAGGAGAGGCAAGGGAGGCCCTGGGGACACGCTTAACGAGGAAAACAAATTCAAACGAGCCACAGCAGCTTGGGCACGGAACTGTCCTCACAGCCACCCCCAAGTCATGGGAAGAGCTTCGCTGCCCGGGGCCCTCAAACTGGCACCAGCTTTGCCACCCGGCCGGTGCCAGCTCCTGCCGCAGCCGAGCTCACCCACCTCTGCCCAACCCTCTGCCCTCTGGCTCCTGGCCTGGCCCCGCTCAGCGGCTCCTCTCCGCTCTCTTCCAGTGCCCTCCCTGCAGACCCTGTGCCGCCTGGTGATCCAGAAGCACATCGTACATCGCCTGGCCATCGACGGCCTGGCACTGCCACCGCCGCTGAAGAGCTTCTGCAAGCACGAGTGAGGCGTCGGGACGCTGCCCTCCCGGCACCCCCTGGCCAGCAGCCGTGCCCCCGGCTGGCCCCTCGCCCTCGGGGTGCCCATGCCCGCCAAAGGGCTGGCACGGGCAGCATGGGGCGGACTTTGCACTGCGCAGAGGGGTGCGGCAGGAGCTGGGCATGGGGCAGAGCAAGCAATAAAGCGCCTTCAGCAGACTGCGAGCACTCGGGGTGCTGGCACGCAGGGGTAAGCATTGCAGCCCACGCACGACGGGCAGCGTGGGACCCGCAGAACCCCGGCGGCCATTGGCACCCCGTGGCACTTGGCTTTGGCACGAGCCGGCTGCCAGGCTGGTCCTCGGCGGGGCGAGGCCAGCGCTGGGCAGCTCTGGCTGCAGCTTTGGGTTTTATAGCGCCCAGAAAAGGGACTTTCCTCCCCTCCCACCCCTGGCAGCAGGTGCCCCACACGCCTGGAGCTCATCGGCAGCCCGAAAGGCGGGCGGGCGTCGCCGGTGGGTGCGGGCAGGGCCGGGCGGAGCGCGGGAGGACCCAGCCCGACGCTCACGCGCTGAGGAAATTACAGCCGGGCGCTCGGCCCGGACGGGCAGTTTCGCTCTTGGGAAAGATGTTTACCCCGGGAGAGGGGTGAGTTACACCCTGTGCTCCCGTGGGATGGCACCAGGTGGGCGTTGGGGGGCACCTCGTGCGGCCACAGAGCTGGTCACGGTGACCTGGGCAGGGGTCCAGTGCTCCCTGGCTCCAGGAGCTGGCTCTGGACCCTCCTGTAGACCCAGTGGTGTTCCGTGCGAGGTGATGCAGAGCAAGAGGGAAGATCCCCCTCAAAAGTCAAGGGGTGCCCAAACACGAGGGGAGGGTGGGCAGAGCCTTCCAGGCCCCTTCTGCAGCTCAGCTCAGGGGGAAACAAACGGCTCCAGGTTTCCAGGAAGGTGCTCGAGGAAACACGACTGTGTTTAGCCAGAGATCCGATGGGATCTGGTGACGTTACAACGAAGAGGAAAAAAACCAACCAGGTCCTGCCCCCGTGCTGCCCGACACCACCAAAGCCAACATGTTAACAAAGGAGGTGCCAACTGATGGGGAAACAGCGATGGTGAACCCCGGCAGTGAGCAGGGGCTCCAGCTACCCCCACCACGAGGGGCTTGGGAGCTGCTGCTGCAGAGGGTAACAGGGAAGAGGAGCCAGCCCAGCCTGGGAGCAATGCCCGAGGGCCAGGGCTCGTCCCCTGCGCTGTTTGTCCTCCCCCAGCTTTCGTGTTTGTTTCCAGCTCTGTTTGCGCTGCAGTGACCCCGCAGCTGGTGGGAGGGCAGGTTCCCCTTTCCGAGCAACCGGGTGCAGCTGCGGATCCAGACAAACAAGCCCGGGCTGCTCTGCTGTGATCACCACCCTCCAGACCCAGCACCCCCCAGACCCAGCACCCTCCGCCAGCCGGGGGGCACCAGGACGAGGCAGGACCACCGAGGAGCGCCCTGCCTGACCCGCGGGCCTCACCCCCCCGCAGCTGGCACAGGGTCAGCAGCTCCCCAGCCCCATGTGCTGGCTGCGTTGCACAACTCTCCGCGGCTGGGTGCCGGCAGGACCCGCGGGTTTTGGCCGCTGATCAAATGGTTTCATCACATGCTACGGCATCGTCACCTCCCGGCCACCCGCGGGCTGGCTCCCGGCCACACCACCCTGCTCGCCAGCCCAGCGGCTGCTGACCCATCCGTGCCACCCGCAGCTGCCAGCGCGGGGCCTCAGCTGCCCCGAGCAGAGCGCTTGGTGGATGAAGGATCCAAACTGCCCCTTCCCTGCTGAGCCCCGGGAGACACCGGTGGAGTGACAAACAGGAGTGACAAACGAGTCTCCCACGTGGCTGCTGCTCCTGAGCACAGAGTTCCACATCCAGGTGGGGCCCAATCCGGCCACCAGCCGCCCCCAGGGTCCTGTGCATGCAGCAGGAGCTGGTCCACACTCCGAGGAAGGACACCAGCTGGATGTGTCCAAAGACACAGTCTAGGAGCTCTTTTGGACCTCTAAGAGGCCATCAGAACCATCTTGCTCAGCCTGATGGGCATCGTGGCACTTCTGCCACTGCCAACTGAGCACCTCTGGCCGCAAGGTTATCCCTCCGCGCTCAGCACTTCCAGGATGTGCCAACTGGAGGCCTGGTGCAGTGGCAAGGGCAGCTGCTGGGGCCCTTTGTGTCCACTCCGTGAGCATCCTCCAGGTCCCACCAGA
Organism: Alcedo atthis; assembly: GCA_033558465.1. NCBI lineage: Eukaryota > Metazoa > Chordata > Aves > Coraciiformes > Alcedinidae > Alcedo > Alcedo atthis. The sequence continues at coordinate 17,081 of WYEA01024401.1, read as the reverse complement.
GACCACCCAGAGCAGACCTGAGGCAGGAAGGCTCCATGGAGCTGCCAGATGGGGACGCTGGTGATGTCCAGGGATGTCCATGGGATGGGGAGTACCTGGTGATGTCAGGTGGGCTCTTAAAAACAGCCTGGTAGTGCCAGCTAAGAAGGTGATGCCCAGTGCTCAGAACCTGGGTTAACACCTGCATGACCATCTGCTATGGGGGGAGTGTATCCCGGCATGCCCCGCTCCATGGGGGGAGTGTATCCCGGCATGCCCCGCTCCAGCGGCGGGGGGCGTGTACCTCGGCGTTCTCTGATTGGTGGACGCGCCGTGACGTCAGACGCAGCCCATTGGCTGAGGCGCCCCTCGGTGCCCGCCCGTCCCCCGCGGCAATGGGGGCGGCACCGGCCCCGGTCCCGCCCGCCGCTGTTATCGCCAGCGGCCAGTAGGCGGCGCCCCAGCCGGCGCGACGGGGAGCCCCAGCACGGCCGGTACGCGGGGCAGCTGGTACCGGCGGCAGAGGCAGGCGCGGCAGTCCCCGATCACCCGGGGCGCATGATCCAGCCCGGTGCCCGCCCGCCCTGTAGTCGGGGACTGAACTACGGAACTACGAGGCTTTCCGGGAGCGGATCCGCGCCTCGGGGCTATCTCGGAGCTGCGCTCCAGCCCGCTTGCCCCGGTGCCTGGAGTCCCCGATGGGGCGCTGTGCCCGGGAGGCGGCCCCGCTGTTGCGGTGAAACCCGCCGGGGCGTCGCCCCGCGCCCGACGTGGCCAATCGGGGCTGCAGGCGAGCCAATCAGCGCAGCGCTCTCGGCCACGCTCCCCGTGACTGGCAGCTGGGCGGCCCAATCAACGAGCGGCTCCCCCTCGGGTGGGCGGTGCTTCTCGCGGTGCTGCCGGTAGCCGGTGGCGGGTCCCGGTCCCCGCGGGGATGGCGGGGCCGGACCGGGAGGACCTGCGGAGCGTGCTTATCACCAGCGTGCTGAACCTGGAGCGCCTGGAGCTCGACCTTTTCAGGTGCGCGGGGGCACCGGCACCGGGGCACCGGCACCCACCGGGCCACCCTCACGGCCGCCGCTTTTCTCTCCCCCGCAGGGGCCAGCACCACTGGGTGCCCTCCACGCAACGCCTGTTCGGCGGGCAGATCGTGGGGCAGGCGCTGGTGGCCGCTGCCCACTCCGTGAACCCCGACAAGCAGGTGCACTCGCTGCACTGCTACTTCGTGCGGGCAGGTGGGCACCGGGGCAGGGGAGGGGGCACCGCGCACGGGAGTCCTGTGTCTGGGCCGGATCGGGGTGCGAGGAGCAGGCCAGGGGTCTAAGGGGCTAATCCCAGGGCCGGGAGGTGCCCGGGGTTGAGGGAGGGAGAGGTGGGATCGCCTGGTGGGTCTGGGGGGCTGGTCTGAGGACGGGGGGTAGGAGGTGCCACCGTCCCGGCTGCAGCTCAGGGTGGGGGTGGCACTGCCAGCTGAGCCCGTCTGACCCCCCTGTGGGTCAAATCCCCTCAGAATTGCCCCTGTTGTGTGCCAGGGGACCCCAAGGTGCCGGTGCTGTACGAGGTGGAACGGACCCACACCGGGAAGAGCTTCTCCGTTCGCTCGGTGAAGGCCATCCAGCACGGCAAGTCCATCTTCAACTGCCAGGCCTCCTTCCAGCTCTCCCAGGACAGCCCAGTGCAGCACCAGTTCACCATGCCAGCCGTGCCACCTCCCGAGGAGCTGCTGACGCAAGAGGAGCTCATCCAGCAGTTCCTGCAGTGAGAGAGATGGGGGACACTCCGGGGACACCCTCTCTGCTACTGGGGCTGGGGGGGTGCAGGGATTGGGGGCACTGCCTGAGGAGGGGACCAGGGGGGGTCCCTGGGCTGAGGCCACTGCCAGCAGGACGGGCTCCGTGCCAACCTGGCAGTGACCTCTGTGCCGGTCTGCAGGGACCCCAACTTGTCTGAGAAATACAGGAGCCTCCTCCACAAGATTCAAGCCGAGGACGTGCCCATCGACATCAAACACGTGAACCCGCCCGACTTGTCCTGCTGGGAGCCGCAGGAGCCGAAGCAGCTGCTCTGGGTGCGGGCACGAGGATACATAGGTGGGCACTGCCAGGGCTCGGGCTCCAGAGCTCACCCCTGGGGCAGGAGGGCAGAGGGGACTGCGATTGGAGGCTGCCCAAGGCTGGCAGGGGGTGATGCCCGTGTGCCCTGTGCGGGCACAGTCTGAAGGAGAATCCCAGCGCCGCCCCCCAGAACTGTGGGCCAGGCCCCGGGGGCTCGTCCCGTGGGCACCCCCGCGGGGTTGGGCAGCGCCGGTTGCTTTGCAGGTGAGATGGACATGAAGGTGCACTGCTGCGTGGCCGCCTACATCTCCGACTACACCTTCCTGGGCACGGCGCTGCTCCCGCACCGGCGCCACCGCACCACCTTCATGGTGTCCCTCGACCACTCCATGTGGTTCCACGCGCCCTTCCGAGCCGACCACTGGATGCTGTACGAGTGCGAGAGCCCCTGGGCTGGTGAGTCCTGGCCCTGGCACCCGCGTGGCACCGGGGTGGCACAGGGCGCAGTGTGACAGACCCACTCCGCAGGCGGGTGCCGGGGGCTGGTGCAGGGACGGCTGTGGCGCAGGGACGGGGTCTTGGCAGTCACCTGTGCCCAGGAAGGAGTCATCAGGGTGGATGAGACGCCAGCACAGAGCAAGTTGTAGCTGAGGAACCTCTGCGGGCACACCACGGGAGGGACTCTGAGATCAAAGCAGGTGGGTGAGGTGGCAGTGTGGGTGGCAGAGACCCTCCGTGACCGGGCACCTGCTGTGAGCGACTGCTCTCCGCACAGCCTGTCAACTCCTGCCATCACCCACCCTTCTCCTGACCAAAATAAAGCCGCCAGATGACCAGCTGGGCTCCATCCCCTGGAGTCTGTCCCCTTGGCACCGCGACCGCGCTCACCCGAGGGTGGGTGGCACAGGAGGGTGGCTCTGTCCTTGCCACTGGCTGGGTGGCAGGAGGTGAAAGTAGCTTGGTGGCACAGGAGGCTTCCCCTTCTCACTTCTGCTGCCCTCCCCGTGGCCCCGGCGTGTGGGTCAGTCGCTGCTTCTGCTCTACCATGGCCTCCTCCCCCGGCACGGGAGCAGCAAGGGGGGACGGGCAGCTCCCAGCTCAGGGGGGTGCTTGGGGCCCCCACGGTGCCTCGGGGGAAGTGAAGCTGAGCAGACCGAGCAGCCGCCTTCCTCCCAACGAGACTTTATTCAGTAAAGTCCTTTTTACTCTATAGTTTTATGGGATGCCCCTGGCGAGAGCCTCGAGTCCTGCCAGAACCCTTCCTGTTGCCTCACGCGGTGCCAGCACGTCCCAGCTACAGTCCTGTCCTCTCAAAAATCCCAGCTATGGTCCTGTCCTGTCCAAAGCCCCAGCTACAGTCCTGTCCTCTCCAAAGCCCCAGCTACAGTTCCATCCTCTCCAGAGTCCCAACTATGGTCCTGTCCTTTCCAAAGCCCCAGCTACAGTCCCGTCCTCTCCAGAGTCCCAGCTATGGTCCTGTCCTCTCCAGAGTCCCAACTACGGTCCTGTCCTCTCCAAAGCCCCCTGCCAAGGGGGAGCCAGCCCCCTG
>WYEA01024401.1:0-13399 GCA_033558465.1 Alcedo atthis | reverse complement strand
GGTCCTGTCCTCTCCAGAGTCCCAACTACGGTCCTGTCCTCTCCAAAGCCCCCTGCCAAGGGGGAGCCAGCCCCCTGTGGTGCCGGTGGCAAACACCCACGAGCACCTGGCACCGGGGGACGGACCAAGCATGGAGAAAGTGCATTTCGTGGCAGTGCCCAGGCCCAGGCCGTGCCACCCCGTCGCCGCCCTCGGCACGATCACTCCAGCGGCTCCTTGATCAGCCACTCCTTGAGCGTCGGGGGCTGCTGCAGGGGCGGCTCTGCCTCCCGCAGGTCCTGCAGCCGGGCCTCCGAGCGCCGCTTGTCCTTGCCCACCTTCCAGGCCAGGTGGACGTGCGCCTGCAGGAAGGGCGCCAGCAGCGGGTGGCTGCCCTGAGCCTCCAGCAGCTGCAGCGCCTGCTCGCAGCACCCGTGGGCCTCGCCCAGCTCGTCCAGCTCCTGGTGGCACACGGCCAACCCGGCCAGCGTCAGGAGGAAGCGGCCGGTGCCGCAGACCCCCAGCCGGTCCTGCAGCCGGTAGGCGTTGGCCCAGGTGGCCAGGGCCTCGCGGTACATGCCGGTGCAGGTCAGGCGCTGAGCGACCCGCAGGTCCTGCAGGAAGAAGAACTCGAGGAACTCCGGGGAGCGGCGGATCTCGGGGATGGAGTGCAGGTGGGACAGGAACTGCTCGAAGGCTCGGCTGCGTTTGGCGATGGTCTCGGCCGCGAAGTTGCGGCGCAGCCTCTTCCTGGGGAAGGCGACGCCGGCCATGTCGCACCCGAAGCGGCAGCGCAGGCGCCGGTTCAGCCGCTCGAAGTCCGAGTAGCGCCGGGCGATGGCGGCGGGGGCCCGGTCGAACCGGCCGGAGCGGATCAGGTAGATGGTGTAGAGCTGCGGGATGGGGGGAACCGGCGTCAGGGCGGTGCCCCGGAGGCACAGCCGGGGTGGGGGGGATGCGGCTGCAGCTGGGGCTGCCCGGGCAGGTGGGTGCAGCTGGGGCTGCTGCCCAGCATAGTTGATACAGCTGATAGTTACCTGAGGCTCATCTGAGCCGCCGGCACCGTCCGGGCAGCACGGGGAGAGACAGAGAGCAATAAGCACACGCCCCGTGGGACCCATGCCCGCCCCGTGGGACCCACGCCCACCCCGCGGTACTCATGCCCAGCTGGTGCCCGGCCCCGCCGCGCTCACTCACCACGTACTTGGAGGAGCGCTCGCTGACCACGCTGGCGCTGGTGACCTCGAAGAGCAGCCGCTGCGGTGCCAGGCTGCCCCGCGACCTCCGCCACAGCTCCTGCAGCTGCCGGGTCAGGAGGCTGCCGCCCGGACGCTGCCCCGCGGGGCCCCACTCTGCACCGGGAGACGGGTGTCAGCCCGCGGGGTCTGTCGGGTCCCCACCACTGCTCGGGTCCCTCCCCCCGAGGAGAAGCGGGGCCGTCCCGGCCTCCCCCAGCATCCCGGCCCCAGCACCTGCCTCCGTCCTCTGCACCCGCTGCCGCTCCGGGCGGCGGCGGCTCGTCCAGCTCCTCTCCGGCACCCTCCTCCTCCTCCTCCTCCTCTTCCTCCTCCTCCTCGTCGTGGCTGGTGAAGCTCAGGGTGCCGCTGAGGCGTGTCGACAGCCCCTCCGTGTCGTCCTCCAGCTCCGAGCTCTCCGGGAATTCCTCGGCCTCGGAGCCGCCCGGTGCCCGCTCCTCCCGGCCGCCTTCCCCGGCCAGTGCGTGCCGCAGCCGGTGCAGGATGCGGGCGGCCATCCCGGCCGGCCCCGCTGCCGGACCGCAGTCAGCACCGCCTGCCCCCCCGCCTCCCGCTGCAGCCCCGGGACTCCCCGGACACCCAGCTCGGTGCAGCCCCGGGACCGATCCCGCTCCCCCTCGCTGCGGTCGGTGCCAGCCCGCTCCGTTCCGTTCCGCGCTGTCCCGGGCGGTGCCGAGCGATGGCCGCTCCAACGCGGCTCGTCCCGGGATCCTCCCTGCGCGGCTCCGCCCCCGCCGGGAACCCGGATCGCGGGCACCGCCGGGATCGGCACCGCCCGGTACGACCCGGTACGGCCGGGATCTGCCCGGCCCGCGTCAGCGCGGTGTGCCCAGCGCTGCCGGCTGCTGCCCGACCTCACCCGAGCACCGCTGCCGATGTCCCCTGCCCGGGCTGCTCTGACGGGGCCCCGGGATGCCTGCCTGGGACCACCAGAGCCCCTCACCCTGGCACTACGGGGTTCCGGGGTCTGATACCCGAGTACCCCCATATCCCGGTACCCCGATGCTCTGGTAGCCTGACATCCCTATGCTTCAGATCATGGTACCCTCCTTTCCAGTACCCTGACACCATGGTACTCCCAACAGCTTGGTACCCTGGTACCCCTGTATCCCAGTGCACCAGCGTCCCCTACCCAGACACCCTGGTACCCCTACACCCTGTATCCTGCTCCCGCTGAGCCACAGCCCCTGCAGGACGTCCCCTGTCACCCAGCCACCCTCGCCACGTGCCCCGGGGTGCTCGGCTGCACCCCCGGCTGTCGCCCGGCCTTATTTAGTGCCTTGCCTGCTGCCTCCTCGCTGCTTTCTTGGGAATGTCTATTAATATCGAGGAACCAGCCCAGCTGCTGCCATCGCTCTGCCCCCGCTCGCCCGCTGCGCCCCTGCTCTGGCACCCCCAATGATGTCCAGGCTCAGATGGAGATCCCTGATCTCCCCGGGGTGCAGGGGGTTCTGGGGGAGCTTCTGTACCCAGCACCCGTGGAGCTCCAAAGCCTCCCCAGCTCCTCTGGCTGCCTGGCAGGGTGGGGTGCACAGTGGGGGTGGGGTTGGTGCCATCCCCTGCTTCCACCTGGGAATAGAACCCTCCTGGTTGTTCCTGGTGCTGGGACCTTGAGGGATATGGTGCTGTCAGCCTGGCCCTGCTGCAGCCCCCAGCCCCTGTAACAAAACCCCCTTGAAGCACCACAAGGCACGGGACACTTGGCCAGCGTGTCTCCCCAGCCAGTAGCCCCAGATGGACCCTGGCAAAGGCGGCTGGCATGGGCTACAGAGTGCGAGGGCAGAGCCTTCGAGGAGGCAGCCGGGCAGGTTTCCCACTCGCCAGGCAGCACGGGCCCTTTTCCGGACCCGGGTGCCAACCGGGCCGGGGACCTCGCCCTGAACCCTCCCAGGGGCTTCTTGCCCCGGGCCAGTCAGATTGGCACAGAGGTAGCCCTGGCCTCGGAGCTATTTTTAACCCCCTCTTTGCTGAGCCGCCCTGGGTGGGTGGTTGCTGCAAGGGGGGCAGAGCCGCCCTCCTGCTGAGGCTCCGGTGTCCCTCCCCACAGGGCTTGAATTTCTATCCCAGCTCCAGACTCACGTTTAATCCCCAGCTCTTGGCCAATAACGCTTTGGCTAAATTAGGTAAAATGAGCAGGTTGCCAATGAGCGGGGCCGGATTGCCACCGGGGAGCTGATAGGCTGGTGGGGCCGGGGGGCAGCGTCTGGGGCACGCCGTGCGGCGGGGACGGTACAAATTGGGGTGCCAGGGGCACCGGGAACCTTCCGGGGAGTCTTGCTGCAAGAGACGATTCTCAATAGGAGGGGGTCAACATATTATGCCCTCAATGGTAAGAGCCGCGTGCGGTGCCGTGTGCCGGGAGCCGCGTGCCACGTGCCAGCGTGAGACCTGGCAGGGTGGGAGGCTCCAGACACGGCCTGCTCCGTGCTGCCCGGGTGCCTTTGTGGATGGTGGTGGGGTGACAGTGCCCAGCACTGGGCTGGCGGCGGTGGGTGAGGGCAAGGAGGTGTCAGGGCAGCGCCGCTCCCCACGGGATGTGCCCTGGGGGTGGTGACCGTGCGGCCGCCTGAGGGGCACGGGCACTGGGGACGCTGGTTCAGCCCCGGCCGGAGCTCAGGGCTGCAGTGGCAGGGGGTGGCTGAAAGCCGAGCGCCGGGTCATGAGACACTGTGTCTCCAGCAGCCCCGCGCCTCCAGGAGAAACTCAATCGGGGCTGACAGGTGCCGGTGGCTGCAGCCCCGCTGAGCCCTGTAAGGGAAGCCAAGGAGATGACAAAAATAGTGCTGCGTGCCAGGGATGCCAATGCTGCGCACAGGGACTGCAGCCCCCGGCGGGTGGGGGGCCCCGGGCAGGCGGCTCCACATAGCCCCCTGCCCTCGCAAACGTCCGGGTGGCACCAGAGCTATGGGGACATCTGGGGACTGTGGCTTGCCCTGGCCTGGCATCGTCTTCCAGCCGGGCAGGGGCTGTGCCCGCAGCACTGCGCTGTCGGGCCCCGCTGTGCCAGGGACTCCCCGGGGTGATGCAGCGGCCGTGGTGACCGTGCCCCCTTGCCTTGCAGACGGACCAGCAGGCAGAAGCTCGTGCCTTCCTCAGCGAGGAGATGATTGCGGGTGAGCGTGGTGGGGGGTGCTGGGAGAGGGGATGGAGTTGGCAAGGGCTCTGCCCCGCCGCTGCAGCCCCCTCCCCTGCGCTGCCCTGACCCCCTTCCCCGCAGAGTTCAAGGCCGCCTTCGACATGTTCGACGCGGATGGCGGCGGTGACATCAGCACCAAGGAGCTGGGGACGGTGATGAGGATGCTGGGCCAGAACCCCACCAAGGAAGAGTTGGACGCCATCATAGAGGAGGTGGACGAGGATGGTGAGCAGCTGGGAGCGGGCAGCGGGCGCCGGGGCGGTGGGCACCGCGAGCCAACCTGACCCACCCTCGGCTTCTGCCCCGCAGGCAGCGGCACCATCGACTTCGAGGAGTTCCTGGTGATGATGGTGCGCCAGATGAAGGAGGACGCGAAGGGCAAGTCAGAGGAGGAGCTGGCCAACTGCTTCCGCATCTTCGACCGGTGAGTGGGGCGTGAATCTCGCCCGTCCCGCCTGCGGGGCACAGCGGGGCCTCATCCTGCCCTGCCCCTCCTGCAGGAACGCGGACGGGTTCATCGACATCGAGGAGCTGGGTGAGATCCTGAGGGCCACCGGGGAGCCTGTCACTGACGAGGACATAGAGGACATGATGAAGGACTCGGACAAGAACAACGACGGCCGCATCGACTTCGACGGTGAGCGACGGCCCCGGCTGAGCACCCGTGCTGGGCACCCCAGGCAGGGCCCCAGGCTGAGGGTGCCTCTCTCTTACAGAGTTCCTGAAGATGATGGAGGGTGTGCAGTAAGGGACCAGACATTCCTCGGGCCGCCTGCTGCGCCCAGCCCCGCTCCGCTGCCACCCGGAGAGGAGCAGCTCCGCAGCACCTGGCCCCCCGCTGCCCGCGCCGGCTGGGACCCTGACCCGTGCCAGGGCCCTGGTCTCAGCCTGACGCTGGTGGACGAGCTTTTCCTCGGCTCCGTCACATCTGACTTCGGTCTGAGCCTCAATAAAAGGGGAAAGGCTGGAACTGTTGGTGCAGAAGTTCACAGGCTCACAGGGGGAGGGGGTTGCAGCACTGTGCCCCTCTCACTCCCCAGGGAAGAGGACATGCTGGGGGGGGTGGTGACTTGTATCCAGCTTGCCCTGTGTGGCTCTTCCCACGGGCTGCTGGGCAGGGGCCAGCTCTGAGCTCAGACTTTCCATGCAAAGCAGCCAGTTCACACGCTGGCCCTGTCCTGGGGAATCGCAGCAAGCAGCAGAGATCCAGCAGCACTGGGGCTGCCCTTGTCTGCTTTGGGCAGGACTATGGGACACCAGTGATCCACCACCACCTATCCCACACCAGGACCCCTGTGGAACAAGCAGAAGGGTGCAGAGGACCTGGGTGTAAGGTGGAAGGGGTGGCAGCCAGCCTAGGAGCCCCTGGGGTCAAGGTGATGCTGAAGCCTCTGTGCTTGGACAGCTTGTACCAGCCTGCTGGGCTGCACTGCTCCCTGGGGACCCCCTCCAGCAGATACGAGGAGCGTGGGACTGGCTCTGTGTGGCTGGGGACACAGCAGAGACCGTCACAGCCCCGTGGCACAGCGGGCAAAGAGCCGGGGACTGCTCCAGAGAGGCCCGACCCTGTTTTGTCCTCCCTGGGGCGCGATGGCACCAGGACGGAGGGAGACGTGGCGCTCGCGGGGGGCAGTGGGGACATGCACAGCAGCCCAGGCTGCCCTCTGCAAGGCCACAGCCTGGCACCGGCAGCTGGTGCTGCAACTGGGGGGCAGCGGCGACAGCTCCCAGCTGCGGGAGGAGCGGGGCAGGAGGAGCGCGGAGGCCCGAGAGCTCAGCACTGGTAAGGAGGGGGTCTGTGCTCTGGGCAGCAGCCACGGGGTCCCTGCCACCCCCACAGCAGGGAAGGTGGAGGGTTCTGGGGCTCAGTGTCCCCCATCCCCCAGGGCTGAGGCGGGTGCTGCTGGCCGGGCTGCGCCGGGCACCGGTGAGCCCCGAGGAGCGGCGGGAGCTGGAGCGGCTCTGGGTGCTTTTCCTCTCCACGCTGGAGTTCTTCCTGCAGGACCTGCTCCGAGCCCACCACCTCTGCCAGCTCTTCTCCGGGCAGGGAGGGGGCACAGCCCTGCTGCGCACCGGGCTGGGGGGCCGGCGAGGAGGGGCCTCTGGGCAGCCCCCGGCCCCCCTATGCCTGGAGGAGGAGATTGAGCAGGTGAGGGTCACCCTGGCAGAGATGGAGAGCGGAGCCAATGTCCCGCTCTGGACCGTGGAGGCCACGCAGCCGGCGGGGACGGGCAGCACCGCAGCCAGGGAGGCTTGGGGGGGACCTTGTGCTGGGCACTGCTGTGGAGTCCTCTGAGAGGGGCAAGGAGGGCAGCCCCTGCCCATGGAGGCAGAACAGAGCACTGTGCTGATGCTGGGGGCTGCCCCACTCTGCAGAGGGGTCAGAACACACTCCAGGCATAACAAGGATTAATAAAAGCCCTGTTACCCTGGGGGTTTTGGTGTCTCCCTGCTCCTGCCCACACTAGAGGCACCTCTGAGCACTCACAGGGTGCCAAGGCCACAGCAAAACTCCCAGGGAAAAATCATAAACGTGCATTTATTTATACATTAACCGTGGCTCGGACGGTGAAATTAACTTAAAAACAGCCTATGATACAGAAGGCCGGGGGGGGAGCGGCCAGGTGGGGGAGGGCAGAGGTGGTGGGGGGCACAGCAGGGGTCAGGTCTCCTGGCTCTTGGTCTGCTTGGCGAACGTCTCTCGCACGTGCTTCTTGTAGGCTGAGGAGAGATGAGGGGGATGTGGGGCTGAGGGGAGCAGGGCAGCCACGGGACACAGTGGGGTTGGGGGCTGTGCCCCTGCCCGCCATGCTGAGGGGGGAAGGGGGGCACTGGCCCAGGTACTCACCAGTCTGGTTCTTCCAGAGCTCAGCTGCATGAGTGTTCAGGGGGCTCTCAATGTTTGGCTCTGAGGACAGGAGTCGGGTCAACACCGGGGTGACCGGGACCACCACCCCCCCCCGAGCCCCAGCAGGCCGCACTGTGCCCCCAGCCCCACCACCGCCCCCCGGGTGTGGCAGCAGGACCCACCTGCCAGCAGGCTCTGGATGGAGAGCAGGATGGTGCGGACATCATAGAGGGCCGACCACTTGTCCTTGAGGATGTCGAGGCAGATGTTGCCCTGGGTGTCGACGTTGGGGTGGTAGCAGGGGGTCAGGAAGCGCACGGTGGGAGCCGTGTAGGGGTACCCGCTGGGGAACTCCAGCGACAGCTTGTACCGCAGCTCCTCGTACGCCTGGGGACACGGGTCAGGGTGAGGGGCACAGCCCCGGCCCCCGGAGGAGCGAATTGTACCGACACCCCACCTCAACGGAGGGAGCAGGGGTTCCCCCTCCCGCCACATCCCGGCCACTCACCGTGCCGGCCGCGCCGTCGATGGTCCCGATCCACTTGAAGAGGTTGTCGGACTCGGGGAAGGCGGAGATGCCCTTGTCACCGGACATCTGTTGGGACGGCGGTCAGCGTGGCCCGGGACCCCCGGCTGGACCTACCTCCCCCCCCCGCCCCCCCTCCCCGCCCCGGGGCCGCACTCACCATAAGCGCCATCAGCTCCTGCTGCAGCCTGCGGGGGAACCACGCGTTACGTTACCGCTCCGGTCCGGCCGGGCACTCGCCGCCCCAGCCCCCGGTCCCGGCTCACCTCTTACCAACCGAACCCCGGGCCGCCGTGGCCGCCGCCTCAGCGGCTTTGCGGGCGGCCACGCTGGGCAGGGCGGCGGGGTCGGTGTTCTGCGAGGCCATGGCGGCTCCCGGGGCGTGGCACCGACCGCTGCCCGACGATTCGCGGACGCGGCTCCCGCTCCCGGCCGGCGCCCTGTCGGGCTCGGCTAGCTGCCGGACCCGGCTAGCTGCCGGACCCCGCTGCGGTTCTCCCGGTGCGGCGGGGGCGGTTTCGGGGTTCCACCGGCGGAGCCGCGCGGTCCCGGCCGAGGTCGAGGTCCCGGCGGCGGTGCCGGTGCGGGGCTCTCTGTGGTGCGGGGCTCCGTCCCGCTCTCCCCGGTGCGGTCCCGCTCGCTCTGCCGTAGCACCGGCGCGGCCCCGCCCCGCTCTCGCGCCCCGTTTGAATGTTGCCAACGTGCGGCGCCTCCGCCAATCAGCGCTCGGCTCCGTTCGAGCTGCCCAATCGCCGCTCGCCGAGGACGCGGCCGCCATAGCAACGGGGGAGGAGCCGCCGAGGGCCGTCCGTGATTGGCCGCCGAGCGGAGAGGGCGGAGCCATGAGGCCCGCCAGCTCTTAAAGGGCCAGACACCCTCCCAAACCCCGTGTCCCCCGGGAGGAGGCGGAGCGAGTGCGAAGTGTCTTTATTGGGGGATGCAGCTCAGGGGTCGGGGGGAGGGTCCTCGGGGGCCGGCGCGTCCCCCCCGCAGCGAAGCGTCTCCATGTGCCGCTGCATCTTCTCGGTCATCCAGGGCGGGGGCACGAAGGGCTTCAGCTCCTCCAGGCGCAGGTCCACGGAGTCCCTGCACAGGGGAGGAGAGAGGGGGGGTGAGGCAGAGGGACCCCAACACCCACCATGGACCCCTGGCACCGACCACAGACCCCCAGCCAGGGACAAGTCCAAATCTCCAGCAAAACACAGTGACCCCCAGCACCCACCAGGGACCCCAAACCCCCAGCACCCACCATGACCCCCAATAGCATTGAACTCAAAAACCCAGCACCCACCGTGACCCCCAACCAGCACTGACCCCACACCCCCAGCACCCCCCTCTCAAGCAGCTCTGAGGCCTCCAGCCCTGGCTGCACTGGTCGCAGCCCCCGGAGTCACCCCCTTGGTCCTCACCTGTAATCGTCACTGGCAGCCAAGTCCCGAATGTCCTCTTCCAGGAGGAGATAGGCCTGTGGCACAAGGCAGGGGGCATCTCAGGGCAGCGCCATCCCCCTGTCCCCATCCCGCACCCAGCCGCAGCTCCCGCACCCCTTGCCGAAGCCCGAGGGGGCGCCGGACGGACGGACGGGAGGACAGACCCCCGCAGCACCCCGGGAGCACCTGGCCCTGCCTATCCTGCTGCCGCACGGGTGCCCGGCCGTACTCACCATCTTGCCCCCCGTCGCCCTCATGTGCTGCTGCTCTGCCAGCCAGTGCTTATCCTGCGGGTCGGCTGCGTACTGCAATAAAGCAGCAAGGACCTGGCTGAACACAGGGACAGACCCCCCCCGGTCTCTATCCCCCCTCCTGCTGACATGCCCTGCTCCGCCACGGTGCCACCGTGGCACTGCCAGGGCCAGGGCTCTGCTCTCCTGCTGCTCCTGCAACCTCAGGGCCTGGCTCCGGGCAGAACCCCCAGCCCCGGGGGGCTGCACTCAGCCTGTGCAGGGGTAACGGGGTGTGGGAAAACGAGGGCACGGAGGTGGGGGGGGGAAGGAAAGAAGCCGGCGGCCGAAGCGCACGGTGCCCACGGGAAACCCGCAGGGGCCGCGTCCCGCTGTGGCCTCTGACCTTAAAGAGGTGGGGATGTTTGATGTAGAGTCGCCCTCTTGTTCCTCCCATCCCGAGAGCTCTGCAAGAGGAACATGAGCCGGGGTTACGGCCTGTGGAGGGGCGGCCGCGGGGGTCCGGGGACACCCCTCTCTCCTCCCCGAGCCCTTCCTGCTGCTTTGGAGGCAGAGAAGTGAAGTGACGGGAGGAGTCTTACGGGCTCCTGCCTGGGAGACACCACCTCCGTCCACAGGGCCATTCCTTACTTGTTTGCTCGAGATCCCAGCACAAAGGTGGTGGTTTCAGTCAGTCGGGACGGATCCCACTACAGAGCAATTGGAAAAGGGGCAACATTAGAAATGAAGCTGGTGCTGGCCCGTGCTCCTCGGACGGGGGGGGCACCTTGGAATCCCCCCCTGGAGCTGGCCACAGACCTCCGGACTCGGGCCAAAGAGGGAAGGCACGTTCACCCCCCGGGCTGATCAAAGCAGTTTCCCTCGTGGGAAACGCTCCAGGGAATCCTCTTGGCTACCCCTGCTTGCCCGGGCCTCCCAGCAGTGGCACCGTGCCACAGAGCTGTGGTGCCAGGGGGGAGACAAGCAAAGGCCTCCAGGCACTTTGCTCCTCTTCAGGGCTCTCGCCTGCACTGTGGGGCCTGTCGGGGCTGAGCTGGGCTGGGGGTTCGGGGCAGAGCTGGGCTCTGCGCTGCCCTCTGTGCCCGCAGCAGTAGGGCTCTGCCAACAGGAGCAGAGGGGAGGAGAGGGTGAGCCCAGCAGCGTTGCTCAGCCAATACCTTTGGTCCATCCCTTCTCATGGGCTCGGAGACTTTCAGCTTCCACCTGCAGGGAAGGAAAGTTCAGTAAGAACGAGTTGCTGTGGGCCCAGTGCAGTCTCCAGCAGAGCAGCTGTGCCCAGCCCTTCTGGATCCACCCCCTGCACGTTCTCCTCTCCCTGGCTGCCAAGACCCCGCCAACACCCCACGCTGCTCCCTCTGAACGGCCCATCTGGATCCTTTCACCCCTTCAGGCCTCTTTAAAACCACTTCCAGAAGGTCTTTGCCTCCTGCAGGGATCAGCTCACCCCGACGCTGCCCTGTGGGCCCTCTGGCACCCCCTGCCCCTCTTTCTGCAGGAGGGGAAGGAGGGCACAGGGCTCTGTACCCCCCCCCCCCAGCCCTGCCCTCGGGGTCTGCAGTGCAGGAGCAGTACTCACGCTGCCACTCCCGAGCCCCCGCGGTCGTTCGACAGGCTCTGTCCCGGCGGCCGCCCCTTTCTCTGTGTGGAAGAAACCCAGCACTAACCCATCTGTGGGGGCTGAGAGGCCCCCAGTGCCACCCCCCAGGCACCTCTGGGGTGCTGCAGAAGCCCCCCGGGTGGAGCTTCCAGAAACAAACCCTGGGAAAAGCCTCCCACCTTCTTGGGAACGGGGCTCCCACGACGGTTCAGCTCCTCGTCCACCTGCCGGGCGCGCTGGGAGGAGAGCAGTGGGATAAGCAGGATGAGCAGGATCCTTCTACCCCAAGCAGTGTCCAGCTGGATGCTCCCTCCTGCCCACCCCAGCCCGACTGCACCCAGGTTCCATGCCCTGGAGGCACCACTCCCTCCTGGCCTCACCCCCCAGCTCTGCCTCCTCGCCAGTCACTCAAGAAGAGGCAGAGGACAGAGCAGTTCCAACCCTTCTGCTCCTCCTGGTGCTCACAAGTCATTCTGTGGCAACAGAAAACACTTTTACCTTTGGTGCTGCCTGCTCGTGGGGCAGCCTGGAAACAACCTTTTTGCCATCAGAAAACAGCAGTTTGGCCTGCAGGAAGAGAAAGAAGGGCTGCCTGAGTATGGGTCCAGATAGGGACCTGCCACCAACACCCACTTCCATCCATCCATCCATCCATCCATCCATCCATCCATCCACCCATCCATCCACCCACCCACCCATCCACCGGTCCATCCATCCATCCATCCATCCATCCACCCATCCATCCACCCACCCACCCGTCCACCCGTCCACCCGTCCATCCATCCATCCATCCATCCATCCATCCATCCATCCATCCATCCACCCAGCAGCATAAGCTGCCCAGCCCCCCCAGCTCCCCCCTTTCACAGAACAAAGACGAGCAGCAGCCACACAAGGGCTGTGATGTCCCCACCTGGGGCCAAAGCAAAGCCATCGGGTGGGACGTGCCCTGGCCAGGCTGCTCTGCTCAGCCTGGCACCAGGTTCCACGGCAGGAGCGGAGCCCCTTGCGAGCACCCACCTGCTCCAGGCAGCTCCGACACGTCTCCTGGATGAGCTGCTCCGGGTCCACCTCATCCCCGACGTTGTCACGCACGTTGACCGCTGCCTTCTGGAAAAACTGGAGTGCAGGTGGCAGGAGGTGAGCGGCCGGGCGGCGTCGGGCGGGTGGGCCAGCTTCCCCATGCCACCATCATGCCAGGGATGGAGGGGCCGGGGGCTGTCCCTGCAGCTCTCACCTTCATGTACTTGTTGAAGACGCTGCGGATCTCCTCGTTGATGCTGGGCTGCAGGACAGCACGCAGCAGGTCCATGGACACGACCGGGTCTGTGAAGCTGGAGGGGGAGGACTCAGGCTCACCCCCGTCCCGGATCCTCCCGTCTGCTCCGGTGCCCACCCAGGTCCAGCCCAGTCCTGGATCCTCCCCACCAGTCTGGTGCCCACCCAGGTCCAGCCTAGTCCCGGATCCTCCCCTCTGCTCTGGTGCCCACCCTGGTCCCAGATCCTCGCCTCTGCTCTGATGCCCACCCTGGTCCAGCCCGGTCCTGGATCCTCCAGTCTGGTGCCCACCCAGGTCCAGCCCAGTCCCTGCGCGGCCCGTCCGTACCTGGTGGTCATCTGGGAGCGGCGGCCGCGCCGCTGGACCTGCCGGTGCTTGATCATGATGTTCCAGGGGCTCTGCGGGACACACGCGTCAGCCGAGACCCGGTCCCCGCCGCCCGCCGCCCATTGCCCACCCGGTCCCGGTCTCCTCACCGTGCTGAGCTCCTGAGCGCCGCCCGGACCCTCCTCGCCCGGCGGCCCCGGCTGCTGCTCCGCATCGCGGGCGGCGCCCATCGCGGTGTCCCCGGCCCCGTTCCCGGTCCCACTCCCGGTCCCGGTCCCGCGACACCGGAAGCGCCGGGCTCGGCGCGCGCGTCATCAGCACCGGCCGCGCGCCGGACGTGACGCGTCGCCACGGCAACGGCGACGGCGACGGCAACGGCGACGGCGGGACCGCAGCTGCGGCCTCCACCGGGACTCCCCCTCACCGGCTCCCCCCGCGGCGCCGGCCGGGGCGGAACGGAGCGGAGAGCCGGGGAGAGCGGCCCGAGGGGCCGGTGCCCTCTGGGGTTGGACACATCCACGTTGGGCTCCTTGCCTGTCGCGCTGGGTTGTTTGGAACCTGCCCCCCAGGTGCCCCCTCTGACAGCTCCTGGCAGGAGGATGGAGCCAGGGGGGTCGGGCTCTGCTCCCAAGGAAAAGCCCCAGGACAAGAGGAACCGGCCTCAAGCTGCCCCAAGTTGGAGCTGAGGAACAATTTCACACCCTGCAGGGCTGCCCAGGGCAGGGGTGGAGTCCCTGTGACCCCTGGAGGGGTTTCCAAGCCCCCCGTGG
>WYEA01024399.1:14872-30469 GCA_033558465.1 Alcedo atthis | reverse complement strand
ATTTGGATCCTAAATTGAAGAAAAGGGTGTGAAGAAATGAAGGTCAACAATAATAAAATTGGAAGATTGAGAAAGCAGAGGACTTCTACACGTAGAATTATGTTTTGATGTGACAGCTGTCCCTAAGATAACTGAACTGTCTGTTGGCACAGCTAACAGCAAAAACCAGGCCCTGCTGGAAGCTTATTCAGGCTTTCTGAAAAACAACATAGGCATTTGAGCAACATTTATAAAATAAAGCATGTTTTATCTTTTATTCATGTTTATAAATTTATATTTTCTCTTCTCAAATATATTTTGTTTTCTTCTGGAAATTATTCTGATAGGTATTTAATTACTTGGGATGAAAATGCATTTACCTTCATTGATTTTTATTTTAAATATGTCTGTATTAGTGTAAGGGCTGCAAAGTATTGATGCGTTTATCTCCTACTCATGTAAATGGAGCCATCTGGGGCAGAAACAACAGGTACATTCTCATGCCCACAGACAGACTTATTAGTGGGACTTAGAAAACCATGCAGAACAGGCAGGGCAACACAGTCCAGTTCCAAGAACTGTGTATCTCCCAGAGAGGAAGGAATGAGTTCTGCCTGATGGTCCCATCTCCTGAAGTACTCAATTGTGAGCCACTTTCTCCAGTGCCTTCAGAAACTGTGCAGACATACCCAGTTTTGCTGCTTGCATAGAATACAAATAATGGGGCAACAGAAGGTCTCATTTTCCATATTCACTGTCCTTTCATGTGAATTACAAGTTATATTAAAGTAATATATGAAATTCATTATGAAACCTCTTCTTTCTGATGGAGGAGAGGCAAATGCAGTATCAGAAAAGCACAGCAAGTCAACAGCAGTCTCAGTAACAGAAATGACATGTTCCTTCTCTTCCTGTATCCTTGATTTCATTATGAATTTCCATTACTTTCTTTGCTTCTGTGCCAACCAAAACCAAAAGAGGTACTGCACTGAGCCAGGAAGAAGTGGTATAAAGAATTTATCCAATAGTTCAGTAGAAACAAAAAATTAGTTGGAAGAGCTTTTTCACCTAACTACTTATCACATGCAGGTGTCATTTTGTTCAAGAAAAATATTTTGGTTGTATGTTGTAAGTGTTCAAAAGAAATTATGGACAGAATGAAAGATAAAAGTAAATAACAAGTACAAATACTAAAAAAAAAATAATAAAATTGCTAAACACGTTCCACCTCATTTGAGAACAGAGTATGTGACATATAACAGGCACTTGTTTAAGAGAGTAACATGAATGGGAGACTAGGACATTTGTGTATTTGCAACCTAGCAGGTGAATTCTTTTTTGAAATACAATAATGTCTGGAAACTAGCAGGCCATAAAATGACTGTTGCCTGTTTCACATGCACCTGAAATAGCACTTGGTTGTACAGCTGCTATGAGACAGCAACAAGAGAAGCCTCAGGAGACAATAGAAAAGGATTGAAATTTGGAAACACTCACACCACATGCCAGCAGCCACGACAGGTTAATGGAATAAGGAGACAACAGGGATTGAATGCACTGTTTTAACACTTGCCATTTTCCCCAGACAAAATTCTAAATGCAGATATTCAGATCTACCATTTGTGCTACGGAGTTTTAAGCCTCACAAAATGAACAAAGATACAAACAGCAAAATTCCCAAGAGATAATTTAGTTAACAACTCTTGTACTGTCTTCATATTAAAATTGAAATTATTTTCTTTTATTTTATGCATAGTATTTATAATCCTTAACAAAATCATTTCACCTTGTGAAGTACTGTAAATTAATTACTTTTAAATGTTTAGGCTTCTGCTCTATTACTTCTGTATAATACTGGGCAACTATAGTGGAATGCAAATGAAGAAAAACAGTCCTCATAAACAGACTAGACATGGCTGAAAGGATGGTAGAAAATTATGGGCTTCTTGTTATGCACAGTTTCAGACTAAGTGCATTACACAGAAAAATTAAACAAGTGTTATCCTCATCACCTAATCTCAAGTACAATGACACTACCAAATATGACTGCCAAAAATATACCTTACTCAGGCAGTGATAACAGCACTTCAGTAAAACCAGTGAAGCACTTCACACTGCAGGATAGGATTTCAGATGAAATGAAATCTTCTTTTCAGTACAACAGCAAAATAACATACCAAAACAAATCCTTCAAAAGACCAATATTTTTGGTAATCTTTTGAAGATTTTTTTTTAAACTTTCATAAAAGCTTGAAGAAAAAAAGAAAGCAGGTTTTTGACAGGATGACCAAATTATTTGGTTAACAACATACATTTTATTTCTTTCTTTATTTACTGGAGCTATACCACACAACAGCAACAACAACAAACAGAAGGACAAAATACCTTCGCCTGGTCTGTGACAGACTGAGGGTGTTCTTGTGATGTAAATAAAAATCAGTGGGAAGTTCCCAGAGGTGAGGTTTTCCTTCTATAGGCTTGTATACTCCCAGGAAGAGATTGATAGAATCTTGCCTGTCTGCATCTGTTAGACAAGAGGTACACATAATGCCAAGAACACTGCAGAGCTAGAGCCTGTTCATTCACTTGTTTGTTCCTCACAGTGTCTGTGTCCCATGGCATCTATTTGGACTCCTTGGCTTCAACTACTGAGATGAAACTTTATTTATATAAATTTATACTAATTTATTTATATAAATTTATACTAAGTTTTCTGAATCTGTTTATTACCAGTACATAAAAATCAAAAGCACTAAAAAAAATGTTTCTCTGATCAGAAAAACAAGAAATACTGGCTTATTAACTGGCTATCCTTCAGATTTTTATTTGTATTTTAAAGTATATCTAACAGATAGCAACAATAGTAAGTGCAGTATAGCAAATTAGTCTTGTTTTAAAAAAGCTTCCTTTATCTTTGCTTTCTGTGAAACATTTCTCTCAAGGTGTCACATTAACAGGCATGCAGATGCCACCTGAACAGGCAGTGTTGGACAGTGAACCTTTCCCTTTCACTGAATGAACTAGTAATTACATTTTTTATCTGCAGTTTACAGGGGTTTTTTTCAGTTATTTTGCATAAGGTATGGCTCAGCATTTTTCAAAGAGGTTTTCTGTTGAGAGTGTTCAGAACAAAGTAGGACAGTGACTGATACAAGCTAGTAAAGGAGTACTCTACTATTTTACAACTTACTTGGTGGAACTTGCTTTTTAAATTTTTGTCTTTTCTACCACAGATTCAACAGTTAGTAGACAAAACCATTATGTGAAAAAGAGCTTGCTTTTTGTTTGAAGTCCTCAGACACATCATAAGAAATACTCCACTTGAAGCCTTCCACTTGTGTTTAGATTTAGATGTACCAGTTTCCTGAAATTTGTAGAAGCCATTCAGTCCATTTTAACAGCTCTGTAACAGATCCCTGCTTCTCTGTTGATATGTCAATGTCACTGGCAGCTTCAGTGCTACATGTGTGCATTTTCTAAACACTTCTTACATAATTTCATCTTGCTTTATGATGTAAGGCTGCATGCTACAACATGCATTTGCATGTGATATAAATACTTCAGCAACTCAGAATACCCCTTTGATATCCATCAGATTTTACAGAATTATTTGGAAATTACAGCATAAAGAACATCTATCTTTACATTTACCTGAGAAGGCATTACTATAATATCTTGAGAGTGTCTGCATAATATCTTTGGAATGCTGAGTCCATGGAGCTATCTTTCTATAGGTTTTTACTCTGTGGACAAGCTGAGAACCTCCATATTGTAGAGAAAGTGTGTCTCCGTGATCTTCATATAATTCTTCAAATAATCTGAAGAAGAAGCAAATGTGTCATCTATCCAACTGCTGAAAAGAGTTTTTTAAGAGAAAAAATAATAAAGTATTGTAATAATAAAGTTTTTCTGTTCAACAAAAAAAACATATTCCTCTCTAAAGAACTTCTGCCAGTTTACAAACCCAAGTATTTACTTAAACATGCTATTAACTTACAAACACTGAAACTTAAGCCTATGTTTCTATTCTTTATACAGACAAATATGTGGTAATTTTATGCAGATATAATAATTACTAAGGAGGCCTAGACTGTAATACTTCCATTAACTTATAACACATTCACACTACAGAATATGCACTTCTGTAGATTCAGAGAGAAGATTAGCATGTTCTACTAGTTTATGGGGAGAAAATGAATTCTATACCTTCACAAACTATGGCATTTTAAATACACTAAATGGGACAGAACACATCAATATCTCAAGGCTATGTTTTCTGTGAAGTACACTGGGAATGAAGTCAGCATAACTCTAAAAACCTCCTTAGCTACAGTAATGATACCTCAAAGGTACAAACAAAATAAACACCACGTGTAAGAAACATGAATGACAGATACCATTTGCTGGAGCTGGAAAAACATGATGTAAGAAGAAGGTAGAAAGAGTCTGCTGCAAAGATGGTGCAGGAGAGCTGGCTAAAAGTGGCACAGTCTTTTAGCATCAAGAAGTTCACAGTAGGCTCCAAGCTGTGAGGAGTCCAATTAGCAAAACTGATCAAGAGGCTCCCCGTCGAGGACAAAAACAAGACCAGTCTCAGAAAAAAGTAGTTTATCCTAAGGAGATGACACCCAGTCTAGAAGATAACAGGCTGAGAACAGCCTTGTTTTAGCAAGACAATGACAAGGATGACATCTTGCTAAAAAAAAAGGCTGAAAGTTTAATTAAAAGGTAAAAAAAATGACAGAACAAAGCCAAAAAAACCCACACAACTACCAAACCTGTGGAAACTTTTTCCACATCAGTATAGCAACATACAATAAATCAGGCATCTGCCCATGATACACTGCAATACCTGAGAAGAAAAAAAGTCTTTGAGAAGTGGAAGGGAGTGGGGAAATGAACAAAACAAAACAACAAAATAAACAAACCAACCAACCAAAACACCACAATAAAAGCTTTCCCTTAATACATTTTCCAGTAAAGGGTTAGTACTGCATAAGTAACCCAGCAACCACCTGACTGAAGTACTCCTCAAAAGGTTCTGGATGAAGAACACTTATTGGAGCAGCAAATCAAGTTCTGTAAAAACAAAATACTTGTCCAGCACATCTTCTGCCCAGCTTCAAGTACAAGAAGATCAATTAGGAGGAGATAATTGCTTATTAAAGAAATAAACCAAAGCAAACAAAAAAACTCCACCAAATCCAAACAAACAACAACAAAATAAACCAAAACTCAATTGCTTCCACACATTGTTCTAAACTCATGATACTATGCATGTTTGTTTGGGTTGGGAGGGTTGGGTGGTTGGGTTTTTTGGTCTTGTCTGCTTGTTGTTTTAATAGAAATGAAAAGACAGCAATGCTGAAAACTAAAAGCTATAAAAATGGTTAAAAGCAAAAGCTGTCAAGTAAATGAACAATGCCTCTCAAAAATGTCCCAATCAGTCATAGGGTATTGATGAACAGAATTCCAATGACCTTGCAATTAAGGCTCACAGAAGGCAGACAACTTTAAATTCATTAAGGATGTTTATCCACCTGATTTGGAATTAAATTACCCTTTCACAGGCTCAAAATATTAAGTCTGCAGTCAAAGACTAGCCTTCTCTATAGAGAAAAGTTAACTACATATGATGAAACAAGCTGCTGAGGTATATTTTGTCTAGGAAACTTCCTAGATAGGGCAACAATTACACTGAGGCCATCACTAAGAAATATAGATTGCAGAAAAGCAACAAAGGCATTAAGAACAGGAATCATGTTAGACACAAAATCAGACTGTGCAACATGTATAGTTTCTTTTAGTCATCAGAATTTGTTGCATTATGGGGCAGGATTCTGTAATTATTCTGAATATGGTAATTCAGAAACAAGTCTTGACAAAAATCTGTTCCAGGCAGGCACACACCTTGTGCAATGGAGAAGAAAAAAGTCAAATGTGTCCAGACAAAAGAGACCTTTTATGCCAGGCTAATAGCTAAGTTTCAGAACTAAAGAGAAATAAGGTATCAGGAAAACCAGAGACAAAGCAACTACTATAATCTTAAGAGATGATAGTAAGAGATTGAAATTTGGGTGGCTGGGGCATAGAAAGAAATCAAGAGAAAGAAAAGATAGGCAGGAAAAATGGGACTCCTGCAGCAGGGAATTACAGAGGACATTGGGGCTGACAAAACACTGCTGGGGAGGAAATAGTGAAGCTTAAGGAAAGCTAGTTAAATGTAACCTGAAGTGCTGAAGTGGTAGCTGCAAAGGATACCACAGAGACTGGATATAGAGAATATATAATATATATAATATATAATGAAGAGAATATATAATATATATAATATATAATGAAGTCAATGAGTTATCTTGTAAGAAGCCTGATCAACATACTTATCCAGAAGTGTAAATTTTCAGTGTGGCTGGATTTTCTCAGGAAGATTTTTTAAACTTGAATAAATAAACATAATTAAATCATTCCAACAGAAAAAAAAAAAAGTACTTTTCTTCTACGTAGACATATATTTCCTACACGTCTTGAGACAAAACTAAAAAATAAAATGATGACACATTTATATTAATATATCTTACCTAACAGCATCTGTATCAAACTGTAAATTTGGTTTGTCAATCAGTCCCAGTGAGTAGAGCTGGTATGCCAAAGCACATTTGCCCACCATAAACTGGGCTGTGTTGGTGCGATCTAAGCAGTCCACACAATTGGTTCGAAGAACTCCAGTCTGGTAAAGCAATCCAAAAAGAGATGGTTCTTAATTAACACTACATTGATTATTATGACCTTTTTTTCCTACTCTCTGAGACTTGTCAAATCTCCGATTATGTCAGTTCACAAAAATTTGAGGTCATTTCTGAGAAAAAAAATAAATTAAAAAGCAATTCATCTCTAGTAAGCTGCATCATACTGTGGCAATGCCTACTTTCAAAATATTCTTGCTTTCATCATCACACAAACTGCATCTCTCCTTCAACTCACAAACAGCCTTAAACATTAATGTTAAAAAGAAAAGCTATGTAATTTTAGTGAAGAAGGTGTTATTTTCAAGTATGCTGTAACTACTGCAAAAAACTAAAGCATGCTGCTAACTTGATGTGGTTCTACTGTGATGATGCTTTTATTTTAAGCTTTCCATATCTGAATCAATACACATTTTGTTGAAGGTCACAGGCATGCACATATTCTTTTATGCTGCTTGCACCACCATTCTTCAATTCCATAATACACCCAAAGTTATTTTCTAATGTGAAGAGATGCAAGAAACAGATTTTAATAGAACAGCATGAGGGATTTTTCTACAGAAATATATTTGGCTACATCCAATCTACTCAAAACTTTTATTGCTTTAATAAAGCAGCACTCTTTTTGGATGTGACTCAGAAGATGTCTGTTCTGAGATGAACTGTGATCCATATGCTTATATGTGCACCAGTGGTGACTACCTTGAATGTTTAAAGACAGATAACCTCCAAACCAGGTGAACTTGTAAGAATAATATTTTTTAAAATCTAACTATGCTTTATTTTAAAACACTTCAAATTCTTTCTAGTACACTGTTTACCTGTCCATAACAAACATTTCCCAATGATCTGATACTAATGGAATGGTCACTTGCCTTCTAACTTCTGACTTGGTCTAGGTGATCCTGCTCTGGCAGGGGGGTTGGACTAGATGATCTTCTAGGTCCCTTTCAACCCCTAATATCTGTGAATCTGTGAAACTTACATGAACTACAAAATTATGAATGGTAAGTCAAAAGCCACTAATGCTTCTTAAGAATATGCCTTGTTCAGAGTATAATAATTATAACATAAATCTGGTAATGTATGGTTTACAGGTTAGTTCATATTTTTCTGACCTTAAAGAAAGCAGTGTTTCTAACTGGGTCAGAAACTGGCTGGGTGGCTAAGCCCAGAGGGTGGTGGTGAACAGAGTAAAATCCAGGTGGCGACCAGTCACAAGCAGTGTCCCTCAGCTTTGGGACCTGTCATGTTTAATATCTTCATCAATGAGCTGGACAAGGGAATCGAATGGACCCTCAGGCAACTTGCAGATGACACAAAATGAAGCACAAGTGTGGATCTGCTTGAGGGTAGGAAGGCTCTGCAGAGGGATCTGGCCAGACTGGAGTGATGGGCCGAGGGCAATTGCATGAGGTTCAACAAAGCCAAGTGCCAGGTCATGCACTTCAGTCACAACAACCCCCAGCAACAGGCTTGGGGAGGAGTGGCTGGAGAGCTGCCTGGCATAAAGGGACCTGGGGGTGTGGGTTGATAGCTGGCTGAACATGAGCCAGCAGTGTGCCCAGGTAGCCAAGAGGGCCAACAGCATCCTGGCCTGGATCAGAAACGGCGTGAGCAGCAGAAGCTGTTTTAACTCTCACTGCACAGGTAACACTACAGACTAAATAGGAATGGAAACTAGTTTAAAACAGGAGCATTTCTCAGAACATCTCCAGCAAAAATACAATTTCAACAGCATATGGTTTTGTGGTAAAATGCAAAGAAAGAAAGTCCTATTTCCCAACTGGATTTCTGGGATAGACAGCAATAATGTTGTTCACCATAAATATTAATTTAAGCTCACTCTCTGTGAATCACCAGTCAGGTATTTAAGTGAAATGGTTTACTGGAGCTTTGGGAGTGATAATCTACACCACTATAACTAGGAATTAAGCATATTTTAGTACCTGCAAGCGACCAGTGGAAACGACATAACCACCCAGCTCTTTCCACCTGGAAGAGAAACAAAGCAGAATGACTTACAAGCCATTTTTAAAAATAACAGATCATAACATGCATTGATGTGCCCAGTGAAAACCAATGACAAAAACCTGCCACAAAATAAAGCCAATATCTCTGTATGACAAAAAGCAGCGAAAGCTCTATGCTGCAGTAAGATTTTGTATTTAAACCCTTAAACTAACTAACTAACTAACTAGACCCCTGGCATTACAGTAGAGATATTCCAAAGCCATACAAAATATTTCCTTTGTTCTTCATGGAACAGTATATGAGCAACATAAGTATTGCTAGATCAGGTTCTTGAATTCACAAAAATTGAAGTAAGTTCAATGACTTGAAAGCAGAGGCATAACATCCACTGTAGCACAAGCTGCTTTGATTTATATCTGATTCTCATACTGATTCTAGGCATAAATATTGGATACATATGTATGTACAAATAGTCCTGGCCTTGCAATTCTCTAATGCCTTAACATGCAATCCTTTTAGCTATATCTGAATATTGAATACTATTTTTTTCATATTAATATGAGCCTTAAAATAAGAAATAATGTAATAGACACACAAATTCCAGGCAACTTTCCAAGGAGTAAATGTTATTCTTCATGCATCAATTGAATGCTACATACTTTTCATCCGGCCTCAAAATACTGCAGTAGGAATCAGGTCTATTGACAAAAAATCCAGTCTTTTTTACTACACTTTCTGCAATCACATTCAGTCTGTCAAGGACATTGCAAAGTTTGCTGAGGTGAGGAAAAAAAAAATAAATAATCACAGTTAAGATACATTAATACTGAAAAAAATTTTCACTGCATGGAAAATCTTCAATAACAAAAATTATTTTAAAAGAGTCATATTTATCCAACAGCAATTATGTCTATAGTTTTCCTTAGATTTTATAGGCAAACAGATACATACCTGAGCAATTTTGTTAGTCTTTTAATAAAACATATTACATAAACTAGAAGTAGAAAACTTTAGAAATCTAAAACTCATATATAATGCTATTTTCCCTCTACCAAACTTTCTGTGATTCACAAAATAAGAATTAGCTAGAAAAGGATATATGATTGCTAAAGCATATTCCCTCATTTTGTTTGCATTTGTTTATCTGTGTGGTTTCATGATGTCTGGCACCTCCTGCTCAGATCAGGCCACCCATCTGTTCATTGTAGGGAACTTCAATTTCTGTTAACTCCTGTTTTAGCTTCAAAGTTTTTATTACAGTGTTTACATTTCAAGTAACTAAATTAACTAATTTTTAAAGATTGCTTATACTGAAACAGAAGCAACATTTAGTAGCCTTTCCACTATTACTATTTCCCAGCAAACTTACTTCAAACTACTTATTAAAGCAAATACATACTTGGTACTCCTCCAACTGTCATTTTTTTAGGCAGACATACACATTATTGTCCATTCTTAAATATCTCTTGCTTGCATAAATAATGTACCTTGTTCAAATCCCTCAGATGTATTTTATGTTTGTACTAGGGTGGATATGTGTGTAAGTAGAGCTCAAGCCCAAAACTCAATGGGGAATCTTTTGATCACCTGGTATCATTTTCCATCCTGATCACTAGGCTTCACCTGCAGCACTCCATATGAAACCCAAGCAATTGCATCTAAATTGATTCAACAATTGATACCATTCTTCAAGAATTTCTGGCATGATAAAATACAGCAGACTTAGGCAGATCAGACAACTTTACAAAGGAGTTCTGTGTTATTTAAGGATAGCAATCTATACCTCTAGATTTAAAATGTTTTGTGCCTTATAAATATTTCTACATTGGGAAAATCTTCATCCTTTTCACGTGATGCAAGTACAGCATTCTATTGTCCAAAATAATGGAATAAAAATTTACATTCTTTTCCTAAAATACATGCTTCCAATAATCTACATGTTCTGTAACACTGAAATTAATGCCCTTGTCTTCTCTTGGAAGAGTAAATGAAAAAGACTGACATGAAGTTCCTTGTTTTGAAGAATTTTGTAACTCAATAAATTAAATCACTGAAATGGAACATCAGACAAAATGCAGTGTTTTGACTAATTTAAGATAAAAAGTGAATGTTGATGGCTTTTTCTTGGTGTTTTTTTCATAAAATATTCCTTTGCAGAGATTTAAAAAAAGAAAAATAAAATTAAAACATTAAAAATTGTTCAAAATATGAACATTTATTCTGTCCATAGACCTTAATAAAATTCTCCCATCACTCCTAAGCTGCATTCAGCTGAAATTGACACAGTCAGCTGCATACAGTTACTTGCACTGTGGCTAAAAGCACTAATACAAAGAAGGATCTTTTCTACCTTTTTGTATATTTGGCCATATCCCAGGGTATATATATAATTGCATGCTCTGGGGGTAAAAACTGGTTGAGGTATGTCACAGCAGCAACAAGTTCTTCACTAAGAATCCTTTCATGCTTTCTTTTTTCACGTTCCTTTAATAAAAAGGAAGTTGCAATTTTAATAAACAAATTATATAGCCTGTATACATACACATGTATTTCAATATAACATTATTATGATATAAAATTAAATATTTAATATTTAATTATAAATTAAAAGCAGCAGCTCCCATCTCACAGCTTTGCAATCATTTTTAAAAAACAGAATTATGTTGCTGTTCTCTCACTATATTGTATTTTTTGCCACTGTATATTAATATGGCTTTCCTGTCAACTTCATCCAAACTAAAACCTATACTGAATCCATATTATAGAAACTGCTTTAGAAATAGAACAGCATTCCTAAATAAATAAACCCAAAGGAAGCCTAACCCATTCATTACTAGTTATCAAGTTTCTAGGATAAACAGATATAGGAGAACAGAGATTTATATTTTATCAGTATTTAAGAAAACAAATAATAACAGTACTGGAGACAGAAGTGCTTAGCATTTGGGTAAAAGCAACAACAGTGTGCAAAAAAATGGTGTTCAGATTTGAGTCCTTCCCCCCACTATCCTCACAGTAAGCAGTAGATAATAAAGGAACATGAATTTTAGCATCTAATATTGAGCATCTACAGAGACAGAAATAAAGAGGAGTTGTATTTTCAGCCTCTGTATCAAAAGCCCTGTGAAGGACAGAATGATTCACATGTCAAGGTCACATGAGCCCAGACTCACACCATGACAATGGCTTTTGAAAGCTAAGGCTGTGAGAGATAAAATCATTTTCTTGTCTACAAATGCTATCCTAAGTTGATTCCACAGGCTCTTGGGCAGTCTTAAAAGCACTCCTATACAGAAAAGCTTCTAGAAATAGAAAATAGGTTATCTAGTTGTCACTTATTGCAACTTAAGTGTTTTAAAAGCCTTCCTTTTGTATTTTTCTTTTTTTTTTTCTTTTATTAGGAACAGATGCTACATGCACATAGAAGAAAATTTTTTTCTAATAAATACACTTCTACAGTATGATAAATTCAATGGTTTTTTTTTAAAAGACTACAAAGAAGTAAGATATGATTCAAGCAAAACAAGTAAGTAAATGAAACTCAAATGTGGAAACAGACACCACCACAGAAAATGGCTGGATCAGAACAGAAAACACAAAACAAACTCCAACACAACTGCAAGATGTAATAACCAAAATTACAGTGCCACTCAGAATCTAGGATTTGTACCACAGCCTCTCTCACAGCAGTGAACTGAATTACTGCAGAAATATGAAGTATTCATATAACTTCATATATATATATTCATATATCTTCCCCCCCTTAGTCCAGCCCTGCTGCCAGTGGCACTGCCCAGTAGCTACCATCAGTTGCTTCAGCCTTCTTCCCCACTCACACATCCATGGCTTTAGCAGATGGACAAAACAACAGAAATAATTAAAATAACTCAGTCATCTGTGTCAAGAAGCCTACAAGCCTCACTTTGCATGAAACAATACTATTTTAGTATAGTATAATGCTAAATGAAACTGAGTGGCAAATTTACTTGCACTTAGACACATCTAAAGGGTAATATTGAAAACAGCAGTGAAAGGGGACTGTAAGAAGTCTATAAACATGGAAGGCTTTTTTTTTTTTTGAAGGGCAATAGTGGAAGGAATTAGAGAGCTATTTACTATATCATGTAGGATGAGATTTATGAAGAAAAGACCCCATTTGTAAGCTCATATTTTAGAACACTAACAAATTTAGAGTCTCTACAGAAGTAAACATAATACTAAAAATTATAAAACATAGTTTTGTAGAATGCATTGGGTTGGAAGAGACCATTAAAGGTCTAGTCCAACCCCCCTGCAGTGAGCAAAGACACAGAATCATAAAATCCCAGGGAAATCTTTAAAGAGATGAGGTTGCTCAGAGCCCCATCAAGCCTGTCTCTGGGGATAGGGGTTCCACCACCTGCCTGGGCAACCTTACATAGTGTTCAACCACCCTCAATAATTACATATAGAACACATTCTAAATAATTTACCTTCACAAGATTCAAAATAATAATGGGAGAGCCAAATCTCTGAAGCATTTGGTCAAAGTGAAGAGCAGCAACATATGCAAAAGGATCTGCCTGGTCCACTGCAACAAACACGTGTCAGTCAGGAAGATACTAATTGAGCTGTAGAGTCACTTAAATAATTTTCCCTTAAAAGTACTCTTCATGAAATACATACTAATCCTCTGATAGTAGTGATAGAATTACTTAGTTTCCTCTCTTCATGCAAAATATATTTTTTTTAAAAAAGAAATCTTCCTTTTTCTGAGTTGGAAGCAACCTTTTCACCAAAACTTTCATAAGACACTTAAAAAGAGCAATTATTCTGGCCCCATTAAACCTAGCCCAGAGATTTTCCACTCTTTACAATAGGTTCAACATTTTATCCACAATACTAGGAGAAATGTAGTTAACTTTACATACAAAATAAGCACAAAGAAAGCTGACAACTTCAAACAGTTGGTTTTTTTTTAATTACACTTCTGAGTGTGAAGTCTAAGGTGCTTTTTTTTTTTTTCTATGCAATTTCATGAAATACAGCTTTTTATATACCTGAATGTTTGTATGGCATGGTTGTTTATTACCAAAAACATTGATTTCCCTTAAATTATGGCTTCCTAAAGAACAAATGCATAGACAATGCATTGATTTTTGTAAATTTTGTTTTCACTTACTCTCTCCAGTTCCTTTAGGACACAGTCCTAACTATAACCTAACACAAAGGATAATCTGTACATACATGTTATGGGTGGTTTAGGCATCATAGTTGAAATATCTTGAGACCAATACAGAGGGACAGATCCTCGAACCTGAACGTAGGAAGAATAACTCCCCGTGGAAAAAGACATAACTGAAGCATCATAAAGTATTTGTTCAGTTTCCACTTCATTAGCAACATCTCCCTAAGACAAATGGAAATACAGATGTGATATAGACATGACATTTCAGAGCTGCATGCATTGCAGAGAACTGATCATTACAGAGTACAGTTGAACTGTAAGATACCAAGGCACAGTAATGAGAACACACTGGTTAAATTCCCATTTGTCCATTAATGATTTTTTTTTTTTTTATTTTCTATTTGGGAAACAACATGACCTCTAAGAGTGAAAAAAATACTTGGTATTTTAAAAACAGCTTTATTATCTCCATTAAAATGTGATTATATCTGTGATAACATTAAATAGCATCATTTACAGCCAAAGCCCTAACAACCCCCAAAAACATTTCCATTTTCCAGTCAGACAAGCTCAGGCTTTCATACTGTTTGGGGAGGTGGGGGAGCCAGGGAGGAGCCCCTAAAATCCCATTTAATTTACCTCACAGTTTGCTCCTCTTTTCAGAAAACGTGTTCCAGCAAATTTGCTTGATCTTCTGGCTATCAGAGTGACATATATAGGGCGACCATATATTAACAGCTCTTGAAAGAGAAGTTAAGGTTTACATGTCACATTTCCTTCACTTTCTTCATGCAAGCAAAAGGCAATTCTCAAAAAGGTGCATGAAACTGAAACAACTGATTCACTAAAAGCTCAACAGTGATGAGTATTGCTTCCAAATTTCTTTTACAGCTGGGAGAGAGCACTGCCCTTTACAGCAACTGGTTTAAGAACTCTGAAAAAGGGAATCTGCATTGACAAAACACTAACAACTTTTCACAACATACACAGGAGAAATATTTCTATTTCATGAAGTGACAGTGTAGGTGAAAAAGGTACAAGATTCACTTTAGGACACAAATGCTGCTTTTGTGAATACTGGGATTAAAGACTGAGAGCCTCTATCTTCAGATCAGGTGTATTAGTCACCTTCTCATTATTTGTCTGAAAAATGTAAATAAATTTGCAACTACTTAAGTAACAACAAGTGAAAGCCAGAGACAAACAGATACAGATGTGGTGACTTTCTTTTAGGCTTTTTTATTTTTATTAAAAACAAAAGAACACAGATGTCTAGCTTGACTATCACTGTAGTGTAAGCAAAACACAAGAAGACATCTGCTCATCAAATACTTAGAATATTCAGGAAGCAGCTGCAGGCATAATGATGGTGGTCAGATCCACAGCTACTACTTAAGTAAGCCCACGACTTTGATTAAGAAAGATGAAATAGTGGTATATAAAACAGATCTAGCTTTCTGTCTGGGGATTAAGCCAATGACCAACAACCTTACAATCATGAAAAAGCAAAATTAAACTTTGCAAAGACACCACTAACTTAACTTCATAATTGTATTTGTTTCCCCAGATGTTCTGTTGACAGGCTTTTAAAAGAACATGATACAGCTGATGATTAGTGTCTCTATAATATACCAAATTCTAACTAAGATGTTGAGATGGCATTTTTTGAGAGTTATATACATTTGAACTTTTTCTCTACAATGCACATAGACCCGTTTACCCATTTTAAAAAAA
>WYEA01024398.1:0-19574 GCA_033558465.1 Alcedo atthis | reverse complement strand
CGGATGCCGAGAGCCGGGGCCTCTGTGCGGAGGTTTTGGGTTTCAGCAGCGGCCCCCTGCCCCGCATTCCTGCCTTCCCGGGGGCCTCCCTGCAGCCAGACCGGCCAGCCGAGAAGCCCCCCTGCCCCGCAGCCTTTTGCCCACTGATAAAGCCGGCTTGACAGCCCCAGTAATGGGAAGCAAAGGCAGTGCTAGGATGGAGGAGGCAGAAATGTGTGTCTCCTGGCTCCCACCACCACTGGTTTCATACCAGGAGCCTCCGGGTTTGCTGAGCCATGGGTCAAATCCAGCACCTCTCTGCAATGTCATGTTCAATTCAAGAAGAGGCCCCAAGTGATGGTTGTTGGACGCCCACCCCAGTCATACCCCCTTCCCCCCTTTCCATACCCCACAGGTAGAAGAGCCTCTGTTTTCATCCCAGATGTGGTTTTCCCCATGCCAAGCACAGCTGGGCTCTCCCTGTCTCAGTTTCCCCATGCGCAAAACACCCAGACTCAATAGACCCTAAAAGAGCATGTAGGAAAGACAGATACTAATAGGAGGTGAACATGGGTGTTTGCAAGGAAAGGAATCACAGAACCCTTTGGGTTGGAAGGAGACCTTTCAGATCATCAAGTCCAGCTGTTAACCCAGCACTGCCAGGTCACCAGTAAAACATGTCCCTCAGCACTGCATCTCCACAGACTTACAGCCCTCCAGGGATTAAATAAGTAGCTGCAAGCGCTCCCAGGCTGTCCAAGAGCCAAAAATCCTGGACTAGGATATCTCCTTCCCTCCTGTAGCCCTGAGCACCTCAGGCCCACAGCTGCCCCTAACCCTACAAAAACACAACAGGACCCAAACAAAAGTGAGGATGTCTCTGCCCTAAAAGTTTCTTCCTCCCCTCCAACAGCTGTTCCACACTATTCACCACTTTTCACCAGATCCCCATTTCTCAGCCCCACAGCTCAAGGGAAGCCCCATTCCCTCCTGCAGCCAAAAGCAGAATTGGGGGACAATGCCCCCTGTTCAGGAATAGATGGGTCCCCCCACCCCAGCACTCACAGGAAGCAGAGGATGGCTGGGTGGGATGCAATACGTGAATCCTCAAAGGCCTCATTCCTAATCCTGACCAATGGACTCTTTTCACCCCCAAAAATGGAGCTATCCATCTAGAAGGGGATCTCCAGGCTCAGGAAGGCACAGCTGGTGGGAGCTGTAGCCGAGCAGAGAGGTTTGCCCCCCACCTCCCCTCACATTCAAATAACTGCCTCCAGCACCTTCCATGGGCCAACCAGCCTACAGCTGCCCCATTGCTCCCCAGTGCAGATATGGGGGTATGCACCCCAGAATACCCTAATACCTCAGCTACCAAAGCGAACAACCTCGTCTCCAAGCCAGTCCTGTAGAAGCTCCCTCTTTTGCCTCAGCCCTTTATAGGGCTGCCCCCAGGGCTTCCCAGCTGGCTGTTACTGGTCCTACTACTGGTTCCTCATCATTTAATGAAATGGAACCACCTGCTCTAGGGATGTTTGAAGGGGACCCCCTGGTTACATTGGGGCTTGTCCTCAGTTTCTCTCCAGGCTGAACCTCAGCTCCCTCACCCCACCGGAGGGGTTTGCACATAAACTTGTGCACACATGGGTGCAGCCCCTGAGGGGATGAGGGATGACACCAGCCCCCTGCACCAACCCCCTGCAAAGGGTGTCCATGCACCTGGCCCAAAGCTGCACCTCAAGCCTGCAGCAAGAAACTGGAGAGGTGGCAAACACAAGTCCATGAGCTGCTACCTCCTTCTTATACTCCATCCTCAATGGCTTCCTCCTGGTCTTCTTGTCTTGTCCTCTGTTCCTCCCTGCTGCTGTCTGACTCATTTCCAGCCCCTCCAAGGAGATTCCTTCCACTTGTGTTCTCTTTGGGATGCACTGGGCATTCAGACAGTGATGTTCCTGTACCCATCAAACCCTTTGGCAGCCCTTGGATGAGGCCGTGGCAGAGGTGGTTCTGGGGATGTGCATCAGGCACAGTGCACCGAGCGCAGTGGGACACATGGATCTGGGCATGACCAAGCAAGAAAATGAGAGCAGAAAGGATCCGCTGTCGCAAGCTGAGTCACCTGCTCTGCCTGGCATGGCTGAGCAGCTGGGGTAGCCTTATTTTGGAGTGCTGCGTGGGCAGATGCTGATAACACACTTTCTTCTTCCCGGCAAATTCTTCCATGCTGACTCTGTGCTGCAGTGGGGAACTAAAAGCAGGGACGTGTGCTGGGCAATGGGTTGGCAGTGAAGTCTTCCTGTCAGCCTCCTGGTTGGGTTGTGGCTGATGGATGATGACAGCTGCAGGAGTGAGTGGGTGTGCTCATTGCACCGCTGGGCACTGGCACCAACTTCCAAAGGCTGGAAAGGATCCCCTGCTACCCAACCATTTTGGCCCACAAAATGCCCTGTCTCTCATCTGCTGCTCCTGAGCACTTCCATGGGGCTACAGGTGCCTCATGCCCTGGCAGAATCCCTGGGGACCAGGCAGGATGTTGTGTCCAGGACAAAGAGCTTTGCCCCTGCTGCCAAGGTTAATAACTGTTACACAAAAAGTCTTTTAAGTTGTTCCAATGAAATCCATTCTCCTCATGTATGAACCGGGGTCCAGCCCCCAGCCCACCTCCGCAGGGTCCTCGTGGGGAGCTAGAGGAAGGGGCAGGTTTTCACCTTAGCTGCTGATAATGTAAAAACCACACAAGAAAAAAAGCTTGAGCAGGAAGAGAGGGACAAAGTCCAGATTCAGGAATGCCTGGCCATATGCACTTTCCCATCCACTTTCTTCATTTGTTTGAGCCTCATCTATGCCCAAAACCCAAACTGCTTAAAACAGGGCACTTTAAGCATTTCCATCCCTTAGCTCTGGATGTAATTAAATTAGGCTAATGGGATAAAACCAGCTAATAAAGTACCAAGAAACCACCACAACTGGTACCATGACCGCTCCCAATGTCTGCAAGATGCAGGGATGTGTCAGAGCCCCAGAGATGCTGAGGGTGAGAAAGACCCCTCAGGGCAGCATCCCATGGGAAACCTCCCCTGGGGCACAATCCACTGCTCAGAGCCTCTTTTGCAGTGCTGCCCTTTGTTTTCCCTGGTGCTGCTGCTTTATTTTTTTTAATACTGCCTAATACAATTTTAATGAGGCTGGGGCACCTGCCAACTGTCAGGAGAGCTGCCGGAGAACCTCTTCTGAACTGCCTGGCAGCATATGGCAATGAGGCTTGGGCAGCCAGGCACCCCAGGGTGTTCCTCTGTGGCCCCCAGCAGTGGCAAGGGACACATCAGGGACCCTGGGGAGATTCAACCTCTGGCTAGGGTACTGAGTCTGCACTGGACCTTGTTTCCAGCCTTGGTCCAGTGGTCCCTGATGGTGATTTTGGCTTGCTGGATTGCTGAAGGTCACCTCATCTGCACAAGGGCTCCTATTGTTACCAAGTCCTGTGCTGCATGAGGATGGAGGAGGCTGGAGAGATGATTCTCACTCTGCAATACAGTCCCTGATTTCTTCCAAGCCCTTCTACGGTGTAAGGGGTACCCACACTGAGGGCCCACCCACACTGAGGGCACTTCCCAGGACAGCCTTGGCCACCTCACAGCCACTGCCACCACCACCTCAGGAGACATCGACAGCCCCAGGACATCTGCCTGAACTGCTAGTGACTCTGAGCTGGGGTTCACAGCATGTGGAGGTCCCAGGGGAAGCAGGCCATAGTCCAGCCTGTGCCCCCCATGGTGTTGGGAGGAAAACCTGTGAGCAGCCCATTCACAGTGAGCCCCCAAAATCACTCCAGCAAGGACAAGGAATGCTCAGGCCAGACTGACATCTGACATAAGAGATAAGGCCTGAAGCCAGAGGACAACCACCCTGAGGTGACTAGGTGGTCCTTTGACACAGCCATGCCTGAAGGGGCTGTGTGTGCTGGAGGAGAGGGATGGATGCAGAACCCAAAGCATCCCCTGGCTGCTGTGCCTTGGGCTGGTGCCTCTATCTCTCACCTATTGTGCCACCCTGCCCCTTCACTGGAAGGCGTCTGTCACTGTCCTGGGCTAGCTCCTCTTCCCCATTGAGGGACACAGGGATGAAACAACCTATTGCACCCCTATAACTCTCCACCAGACACTGCTGTACCCTGCATTCTCGACCTCTGTCCCACTTAGGCTGCTTGTGCTGCCATTGGCCTTGTGCTGGTGCGCCCTGTGATCCACCTTCCCTGTGGCATCCCCAGACACCAGCTTTGTGTTCAAGCCTCATTTCAGGAGCTCACCTAAAGCCCTGGGACTGCTCACAAACCAAGCTGAGCTGCAACAAAAAGCACCCAGGCAAGTGTGAAAATTCGAGGACGTTCCTGTGCCTGAGACAGGCAAGCCAAGGGTCACTCCATGACTGGGGCTCCCTTTCTCTTTGCTTTTGTTTTTTTGGAGCTGAGGTCTATTTGAAGTCCCAGTGGGTGAGTCACAGAGCCCCTCCGGAGGGGACCCAGCCGTGCTCCAGAAAGCCCTTGCCATGGATGCCGTGCACCTGGGATTGGGTCTCCAGTGGGAGTGGTGGTGGGAGGGCTGCGGGGGGTTTACCTCAGAAGCGTTTAGTCACAGTGGCTGGCAAAGATGACAGGAAATGCAATGTATAGAGGGAAATCCAGCACCTTTCTTCCTGCTCCAGCACACCCAGCATGCATGGATGCACTCGGGAGACAGGTTTTGGCCACTGCATCCCCAGTGCAGTGGGGAGACCAATCACCCTTGACCACCATAATGACATGAGCATTCGGGGCTCTCCCTTTCCACCTCGGGCAGAGTGCAGGGAGGATGGTTGCAACCAGGACAGGCACAGGCAAGATGGGTACAGTCAGGATGGGTGCAGGAAGGGTGGGTGCAGGCAGAGGGTGTAGGCAGGATGGGTGCAGGCAGGCTGCCTGGTCCATGAGGGCCAGACCTGCTGAGCCAGGCAGTGCCAGCCATCCACACCACACTGCTGAGCAGTGGAGAGAAAATAGGGTGAGTTCACTGCCCCCCACCCTGCCTAATTGTTTGGGTTTTGTTTGTTGGGTTGTGTTTTTTTTTTTGTCGAGCAGAAAAGCCCTTTCTTTCTGAGCCTCACCACCATCTGCCTGCTGCAGCAGGAGAAGGCAGAGCCCAGCAGCTGTGGGCCGGAGCAGTTGCTCAGCCCCGAAGCTGGGTCCTAATGCCTGGGTGCTTTTAGCAAGAGGCGCAAAAGGAGGTTGAGAGGTAAAATGTCGATTCGATCTGCCTTGCTGGAGGGGTGATTTGTTTCCAGTCCGTCTGAGAGGCTGTGGGTTGGTTCTGATTGCAAAGGGTCTGACTGTCTGGATTTGCAGGGCTGTGCTGGAAACGTGAGCACAGAGCGGGTCTGGCCAAGGCACCCAGGAAAACAACCCCCATCCAGAGCTGTCAGATTTTGCTTCTGGGCAGTTGTGCCAGTGATCCTTAGGGCAGGGTCGGATGGTGGTGGTGCAGCCCCGGGTGGCAGTGGTGCAGCCCCAGGGTGGAGCAGTGTCTCTAACCAGTATGGCCAGTGCAGGCAGTGGAGCCTGGAAGGCCTGGGGATATGGGGGCTAGATTAAGCCTTGTTTTAGGTGGGGATGAACCTGAGGAAAGCCTGTGCCAGACAGCTCTGAGCACACCCTGTCACACCCTCCCACCTGCACCCACACTCCAGTCTTTCCCATGTCCCACTTCAGCTGAAGCAGGTGTTTTACCTCCCTGATCTGTCTGAAAACCATACCCTGGGTTACCCCCATCCCTCTTCCTCTAGTTTTATTTCTGCACATTTTCCCAGCAAACAGCTCATTTCTGTGTGGGAGCACATGGGGGACTTAAAATATGCCACCCCAGTCACACTCCTCTTTAGCTGTGCATCCACGTTAAGGACATAAGTGTCCCCAAGGAGCAGTGGGCAGCAACTCTGGGCAGCACAGATGGCTCTCTCCACAGCCCCCTTGTACAGGACAGCCCAGTCATTTTTCTTCTGGCTTTGCTGGGTGGAATCAGATTCCCTAAGGCCCAGATGCTCCAGCCTTTGATGGTGCCTGGCACAGGGTATTGGGATGACTGGCAGGAGGGTGCCATGGCATAATTTACACCACTCTGTCCCACAGCTCTGCAGCATGGCCGACAGCCTGGGAGGGGCAGAGGAGTGCAGCTGGGAGGGGTCCTTCAGGGTAGGAAGAGTCTTGCAGTCAGGTGAGGTCTTGCGGTGCAGGAGGTGACTTGCAATGGAGGGAGTGGTGTTCTAATGTGGGGGGGGGGCCCTGCAATGCATAGAGGGTCTTGCATTGTGGTGTGAGTCTTGGCGCACACAGGGTGATCTTGCAATAGAGGGGACATTCCGCAATGAATGGTCTTTTTATACAGTGGGGGTCTTGCAATGTTGGGGGGATCCTGCAATTCAAGAGGACTGTTGCAATGCAGGGAAGGGTCTTGCCATGCCAAGTTTTGCAGTGGAGAGGGGGCTTCAGTGCAGGGAGGGG
This sequence comes from Alcedo atthis, assembly GCA_033558465.1. Classification (NCBI taxonomy): domain Eukaryota; kingdom Metazoa; phylum Chordata; class Aves; order Coraciiformes; family Alcedinidae; genus Alcedo; species Alcedo atthis. Next base: position 13,069 of record WYEA01024398.1, on the reverse strand, counting down.
GCTTGCCACGTGGTTGGGTCTTGCAATTTTGTGTGGGGATCCTGATATTCAAGGGGGGGTCTTGCAATGCATGGAACAGTCTTGCAATCAGGGAGGGTCCTTCAACTCACTGGAGGTCCTGCAACTCATTGGGGGTCTTGCAATGTGTGTGTATGTCTTGCTATTCAAGGATGCTCTTGAAATGCAGGGAAGCGTCTTGCCATGCAGCGGGGGTTCTTGCAATATGGAGGGGGAGGTGTTCCTGCAGTTCAAGGGGGCTTTTGTAATGCAGAGAAGAGTCTTGCCATGCAGTGGAGTCTCACAACGGGCAGGGGATCCTGCAATTCAGGGGGCTTTCGCTACCCTCACAGGGGTCCTGTCGCGATGCGGGAGGGTGGCGAGGGTGCCGCGGTGGGGGCCGGTGGAGTGGCGGGAAGGGGACGGGCGAGGGTCGCGGCGGGAGGCGGCCTGGCGGGCGGTAGGCGGTGCCGCGGCGGGTCTATAAAGGTGGCGACGGGGTAGGCGCGGCGGCAGCGGCGGACGGCAGTAGCAGCGGTGAAGATGACGGCGAACGGGACGGCGGAGCCGGTGCAGATCCAGTTTGGGCTCATCAACTGCAGCAACAAGTACCTGACGGCGGAGGCTTTCGGGTTCAAGGTCAATGCCTCGGCCGCCAGCATGAAGAAGAAGCAGATCTGGACGCTGGAGCAGGACGGGGAGGACTCCAGCGCCGTGCTGCTCAAAAGCCACCTGGGCCGGTACCTGGCAGCCGACAAGGACGGCCGGGTGAGCTGCGACAGTGAAGAGCCGGGTCCCGATTGTCGCTTCTTAGTGGTGGCTCACGGCGACGGGCGCTGGTCGCTGCAGTCCGAGCCCCACCGCCGCTTCTTCGGTGGCACCGAGGACCGGCTCTCCTGCTTCGCCCCCGCCGTCTCGGCGACCGAGAAATGGAGCGTCCACTTGGCCATGCATCCCCAGGCCAACCTCTACAGCCTGGCCCGCAAGCGCTACGCCCACCTGGGACCTCGCCGCGACGAGCTGGCCGTGGACCGCGACGTTCCGTGGGGCGTGGACGCCCTCATCACCCTCCTCTTCGTGGAGCAGCGTTACAGCCTCCAAAGCTGCGACCACCGCCTGCTCCGCTGCGACGGCCGCCTGGTCCCCGCCGCCGAGCCCGGCACCGCCTTCACGCTCGAGTTTCGCTGCGGAAAGGTGGCCTTTCGCGACGGGGAGGGTCGCTACCTGGCCCCGTCGGGACCCAGCGGTACCCTCAAGGTGGGAAAGAGCTCCAAGGTGGGCAAGGATGAGCTCTTCGCCCTCGAGCAGAGCTGCCCGCAGGTCGTGCTTCGAGCCGGTAACGACAGGAATGTCTCCACCCGGCAAGGTACGAGGGGTTGGCGGGGGGGCCCCATTCCCCCAGCCTCTCCTGCCTCCCTGCAGCAGCAACTCCACAGAGTGTCCCCCTGCATCCCTCTTCCATCACCTCTTCAGGGTCTTTCCCTCTTTCCCATGAACCTCTTGTGACATCCTCCTCCTTGCACTCCTCCCCTGAAGTCCCCATCTCCCCAGGGCACCCCCCCCCCGGCCTCCCTCCACTGTGGCTGTTCCTCGCCCAGTCCCTCCATCATCATCATCCCCCTCGCACCCCTCCCACATTCCTCTTTCTTACCCCTCCAGCATTACCTGCCTGGGGTCCTCATCTCTCCAGCACCCCCATCCCTGCAGTATCGACTCTGCAGGGTGCCCTGGTTGGGGATGGGAATGGTGAGAGGCCTGCCTTGGTGTGCTGGGAAGGACGGGGGAGGGCTGGGGGGGGTGCTGGTGAAAGAGGCAGGGTTGCCGTCCCTTGCCATCCTACCAGTGGAGTTCATTGTTCACCCAACAAAGCCTCCACTGAACTCCCCCGAGCATTGCTCAGCCACACGCCCTGCAGAGCAGGGCCCTGGGGGGCTGCAGTCCCCCCGCCGTGGGATTGCAATCCCTGGTGCGTGAGGAAGTGGGTGACACCCACCCCGGCCTCACAGGCGTTATAAAAATGGCTTTGCCAAAACGCCCGCGTCGAGCGGTGACCTACATCCAGCCGCACAAAGGCAGCCCCCACTCCGCACCTCTCCCCGGCCTCTTGGAGAGGACACCGCGCCGCTGGCCTTGAGCGGGGTGGCCACACGACACAGTTCCCTGGGCACATGGCTAGCCACCCACCTTCGAACACCCGGCGTGCATCCCCCTCCCCCACCAGTTTAAGGGTTGCTTGCTGGAGGACGGAGGTCTGTTCAGCGGGCGGGGCTATGCTGGAGGTGCTGCATGCCGTGGGCTGCCGTAGGAGCCCTGGGCATATCGCTGTCGTGCAAGTCAGGCCGGCACACGCCAGGCGCGGGATGGGTGCGAGCACGTCTCACTGCAGCAAAGCCTGGAGGAACAAATAGCAGGGATTTGTTGTTGTTTTTTGTTTTGTTTTGTTTGTATATATATATATATATATATATATATATATTTCAAGTTTGGAGCTTAAACCCCATCCGTGCCTGGGCAGCTCCTCGCAGGGAGCGTGCTGCCTTTCTTTTCAAGAGCAAATCCTGCCTTGCAAAGCAGCCCCTTAAAAGCACACGCACAAAAAGCCTGCAAAAACGAGCACTGGGGACTATTTGCCCAGGCGCAGGGGTTTGGGAAGAAGGAGGAGGACGGCGATGACGGGAGGATGGGGAGGAGGATGGCGGGAGGCTGCCGCAGCGCCGTGGGGGAAGGGCTGCTGCAGCCCTTTGTCACCGGAGATGGGAAAAACAGATGTGGGGGGAGATGTGTTGGATGGAGTGGTGGCAGTGGTGGACCCTACGGTGCGGGTGGGAGGTGCTGGCAGACCCGCCAGCTTTGGGGGGACCCCATGGCATGGGTGGGAGCTGCTGGCAGACCTGCCGGCTTTGTGTGATTTGGGATGAATGAGGAGGGTGAGAATGGGGAGGGGGACTTACAAATCTCCCCAGCAACAGGGGGCTCTGGGCCCCTTTCCAAGCCAAACACAGCAGGGAGGGGTGTGCTGGGGCTGCACATCCTCACTCGAGTCCCTTTTGGCCAGAGAAACCGTTTCCACCCGGTTTATCCTGCTTGGCAGCAGTAAGAGCCTAGAAGCTGGAGAGAGAGCTAGCTCTGGGCTTGCCTGTCCTTCTCCAGTCGGGAAAGTGCCTTGTCCCAAGGTTGCTGAGAAGGCAGCCGAAAACCCGCTATCAGAGGAAGCGGCTGCAGACAGCTCTTTTCCCCGCCTTGAGCTGATAAGCGCCGCTGGCAGACGGGGCCGAGAATGCGGGATGTGGGCAGGGAGTGTCTGCAGCTCGGCACAGGCTTGTGGGAAAAGGCATCTTGTCTGCTCCTGGAGTCAGGGAGGGAGTGGGGATGGCAGTGGCTGACACCCCTGTCTTTGGCTCACTGGAGGAGCAGGGACTTTTGTGGCTTTCCTCTCTGGGAGCTGGAGGTGGGCCAGCCTTGGGACAGCACTGTCCCCAGAGTGCCAAGTCAGCTTCTGGCTTGGAGCCACCTCCCTGTCCAACGTTGCCATTCCCTGCACACAGGGCACTGGGAGACCACAATGTTAACAATCCCAGGGGTGCCAGCCCTGCCTCTGCACCAGTGCTGGATCTGGGGGAAGCACCAGGTCTGGGGAGAGCCCCTGACACCTCTCTCCTGCCTCCAATTACACAAGGATGGGATCCCCAGGGGGAGTCCCTGGCTCCTTGAGAACCCCCATCTCCCCATTGCACCTTCAACCAAGCCAAATCGGGGTGCTGCCAGCGGAAAGCAGCCTCCTCCCTGGTTCAATGGCCCCTTTCTAGCTCAGCTGAAACAACAAAAGGCCCATTGTGGTCTCGAGGGTCCCTGGGGGCAGAGCGCTGGCGGCCTCCTTGTTCTGCTGGGCCCTCCATGCTCTGCTGGGCCCCTGCCAGCCCCCCCATCCTGCACAGTGGATATTTGCTGCCTGCCTTCCCTACCATGATGGGGGGAGAGGGTGGGCTGACCCTGGAGCAAGGCATTTCGGGAAATGGGGATCTGGGGAGGGAGTTGAGTGAGCAGTGTGGGGATGGGAACGTGCCTGGGCATGCCAGGTTGGCGATGGGGAGCTCTGCTCTGGGCCAGGAGCCCTCCCTGCTTGGTGTGGGTTGGTGCTGGCTGCAGCCATGGTCAGTTGTCCTCTGGTTTGTCTTTGTGTTTCAGAGAGGTGGGGAGATGCAGCTCCAGATCTGGGGTTTTCCAGGGAATCCATGTTTCACCCCAACAGAGAAGGTGCACAGTCTGCCCTGGTGCTCCAGGCTTTGCTTTTCAACAAAAACATTCTTGGATTTATGTATGGGTGCAACATAAACCCTTCCTGGGGGCGTGTGCAAGCGTGAGGTGGAGGGTGCCAGAGCCCTGCAGGGAGACCAGACCTGACCTGTGTGGGCAGAGCTGCAGGACACAGGACCCCAAATCCTGCCCTGCTGTCCACTGCTTTGTGGGGTGCTGCCAGTGCACCTCAGAGGGACATAGGTTCAGGTTTGGTTTTTTTTCATGCATAACCTTGTTTTTTATGGAAAGGAGCCTCTTGCCCTCTGAGGAGTTGGAGGATGGAAAAGGTGCAGACTCCTGTCTGCTCCTGGTGCTAGGAGGGGCTGGCAGTTGCCTATGGACTCTGCCAGCTCCCAGCCACAGACAGGCAGTAAGCAGAGCCCATGTACTGGCGGTTCCTGATGTATGGGTGTGCACCCCCTAGGTCCAGGTATGGGAGCTGCTCAAGCTGCTTTGGCCCACTGGTTGGCTGCAATCCTCCAGGTTCTTGACCTCCTCTCCACTGGGTCTCACAAGCATCCCAGTATGGTTTGTAGGACACTCTCTGCATGAACTTAATGTAGAGGGAAAGTCTTCTACAGGGTCTGCAGCCTCTCATGACATGGAGGTTGGCACGGCCACAGCAAACTGCTCCTTTAGATGGAGAAGCTTATCTATGGGAGATGTGGGAAGGTGTGTGTGTTCTGGGATGGCCACGGGCATCCATGTGCATCCACCATCCTGGCCTGGAGAGCAGCGAGTGCTGGGACATCCATCCTGCAGACCTGAGGGCTTGGCTGGAAACCTTGGCAGCTGAGGATTTTGGAAGCCCTTTCCTGCCTCAGCACTGACTCTTCTCCCACCACCCTTCCCTGGCTCTCTGGGTACCTTGAGACCAGGGGCTTTGTTTGGAGGGGCTTAGCGTTAGGAAGCCCTGGGGACACACACTCCTAGCACCCTCAGCTCCCAGTACCAGCCTCTGCATTCTCCACAGGACCACTGCAGCAAACACATGTTGCAGATGGAGCCAGAGAACATCCCATGTGGGGAATTTAGGGGGGCACAGGAGTGCCTCTGCTCTCCCCCCATCCTGAAGTGCACTCACCCCCCCCTCCCACCTCCAGCTGTAATTAGCAGCTTAGTCAAGGTCGGGCAGAGTCATATTGGCTCCAGACTGTAAATTTTCCATAAGCAGTAATTAAATGGTGATTGCTGTGGGAGTGGCTCGGCTGGGCGCTGGGAGAGACTCCCTGCTGTGGTCCTGGGCTGCAAATAGCAGGCGGAGTGGCTGGGGGGACAGCCTCTGTCCTTCACTGCAGGAATAACTCTCTCAGACCCACTGTGGTTCTACCACCTCTCGAGCTGTGCTTCCTCCACTGTTTCTCCCATCCTGTCCAGCTGTGGCTTCACAAACCTCCTGTTTCAGCTAAGTTACAGCCCTTGGAATCCTCCTCCTTCCCCAGCTGTAGATGTATTCCTTTCTTCTGACTTGGTGTAACCCAGCCCAGCACCATTTTTGGGGAGGGGATGGTGGGAGACCCTTCTGCCGTTGGGCCCTGCAAGACACCAAGGAAAGCCAAACCTGCACAATGGTGGGAGCATGGACAATTAATTGCATGATGGTGGGGCTGGTGGGTTTGTTGTGCTCCATGCTGGGGGTCTCTGTGGGAAAGGAAACAGTGTCAGGAGGCACTTGCTGTCCCACCTCTGTCCCATCCTATCCAGCTCTGCAGCACACAGCCTCCCCCAAGGTTCTCCTCATCACCTGCAGGTCAGGGAGCACCTCACCTCAAAACAAAGTAGAGAGGAAATTAATCTGGCCATTCCCCCCAGCGCCAACTACAGCACCATCTCTTGTGGATTTGGAGTTGCCAGCAGTGTTGGGTGGTGGCCACATCCCCCAGAGTCCCCTCCTAAAGCCCCCTCCCTCCCTGTGAGCCCCTCTTCCCCTTCTCTTGCCCAGATGTGACAGTCACACGGCTCTCAAGAGTCCCCAGCACTGCTTTCCTGATGGGGATGCAAAATCAAAACCAAATGTTTCCACTAACAGCCTGCTCAGGACCCGGCAGCCCTGGCAGGCAGTGAGTGAGACAACAATGGTAGCCGAGGACTTGGCTGGTAAGGATAGGGTTGGTGGCCCTGCAGCATCCCCTGCACTGCCCCAAATATCAGGGAGCAAAGCACTGTGGGGGCTGCATGTCCATCAGGAGTGGCAGAAGGCGCTGGTGTGAGTGGGCAGCTGTGTGGAAGCCATAGGGCAGTGGGGATCAGAGACAACAATGCAAGGTACTCAAAGCCTGATCCTGTTGGGAAAGGTAGCAGACTGGTATTGAAAGCAGAGGCTGCTCTCCAGGGGGCCACTGGATTGGGACGCCTGGTTGGAGATGCAGATAGGGCGATGGGAAGCCACCAGATAGCTGTTACTGCAGGAGCTGGGAGAAGACATCTCCATTTCCAAGAGCCATGGGTGTTGTGTGGAAGTAGATGGTCCCTTCATGGCTCAGCACTGGCTGGGTGCAGCTAGTGGGAGTTGCTGGTGGCTTTCCAGAGCAGAAGGGCCATCAAGGCTGCAGTCCCTGAAGCCCTCCCAGTGACTGTGTATTGCAGTAGTCAAAATCCCAGCAGCTGGGAAATTGGGAGGCAGTGTGCAGTGGAGGTCAAGGGGCTGCACACATTGCCAGCACCATGAGCAGGTTCTTGGCTACAGAAAAGGCAGATGATTTGCATCCTTTCCAGGACCAGGTGGGTGGTTGTACTTGAGCCTATAGCACCCATGTAGCAGGAGAGGAAAGTGGGTACATTCTGCTCTGAAAAACTTGCCTGGTTCCTCTAAAGCACAGCCTGTATTCACCACCCCCACTCCCAAGCTGCTGTCACTGGTTACAGGCCTGTGCCCCACTGGTGCTACTGGAGCCTGTTCCTGCTCATCATGCCTGTAGGTAGTTAGGGAGGAGCAGGGATGAGCACTGCACCCCAGCTCCCTCCCCAACACCCGCAGCACAGCTTGGCCACTTTGCTTTCGCTCCAGGCTACAGCTTGTGACTCAGCATCCCAAAAGTATTTTTAGGCAGAAATCCACCAAGTGGGAGAGCTCTGGAGAGGGTTTGGCTTCTCTAGCCCTGACTAAGCAGATTTCTTTTGCCTCAGTGCCTGTGGGTGGATGTGCATGTGGCTAGGGGGAGGGGGGGTTGGGGGGGAGGGGACTGTGCTGGTGGCCCTGGGTCTGGCTGCATCCACCTCCAAGGTTAGTTGTTAAGATGGGAATGGTCATCAGTTGCCAGGTCACAGCCACAGCAATGTCCTGTTGATGCAGGGATGGGTCATCCTGGGTAGTATAGCCAGCAGATGGGCTGATGCCAATGGTTTATGGGGAGCTATCCAAGCCTCCTCTCTCTGCAAACCTTGCTGCCCCAATGGGATTCATGGGTGGTGTGGCAGCCTCTGTGAATGGATTGACTAATCTATCTGTCATTGTTGGGGAATAACTACAGCCCTCTTCTAAGAGTGAAGTATCTGTTGGTCTTTGCTTGATGCTTAAGCTGGAGAATCTTGTGCTGCAGCTCATAGTTGGCTGAGCTCAGTCCAGCCCTTGTTTGTGGCCTTAGCACTTGAGTAGCCAAACAAAAGTCAAAATGCCAGAGGGCAGAGATGTGCAAGGAATTTGGAGCCATCAGAGTTCATGTGGAGGAGCAGGAGCCTCTCTCAGTTGGGTTTCCTGGGCTGTCCCTGCACTCAGGTCTGCTGGAGGTGAGCTGGGGTCCCTTTTTGGCACCCTTCACCTCCATCTGCTTCTGCCCCACAGGGATGGACCTCTCAGCCAACCAAGATGAGGAGGGTGACCAGGAGACCTACCAGCTGGAGATCAACAAGGACACGAAGAAATGCGCCTTCAGGACCTACACTGGGAAGTACTGGACCCTCACCTCCAATGGGGGTATCCAGTCCACTGCCTCCACAAAGTAAGTCCTCTGTCCCCAGCAGCTCAGGGCCATGCCTGGGCTTTGGGGACCTCTCTGTGTCTGCCAGTGGAATCCATAGGGGATTTTCTAGTCTTGCCCCAAAACACTTCCCAGCGAAGGCAGCGAATTTCCCAGAGAGATGGAGCTGGGTTGGGATTTGCCATCCACAATGCTCGGGAAGTCCCTTAGGCCACATAATCATTCCTGGGCGGCTGATGCTGTCAAAATGCAGTTCAGCCCTAAGCTAGCAGAGAGCCACATGGGAACCCCAGAAATGTATTTGGCTGCCTGCCCCTGCCTGCCTCCTGTGTGCCCCTACCTGCCTGACAGACAAGGGATTTCAGTTGGGATGGCCACCACAATGTGGTTTATCCTGCAAAAATGGATCAAATCACAGTCTCCCAGTCCAGCTGTGGCCCTGTCTGATCCGTTGGGGTGGCACCAGCAGGGTCTCTGTCCATTGCAGCCTGCTGAGCACCCTCTTTGATCCTGCAGGAACGCAAGCTGCTATTTCGACATTGAGTGGTGTGACAAGCGCATCACCCTGAAAGCTGCCAACGGCAAGTATGTGACAGCAAAGAAGAATGGACAGTTGGCAGCCTCCATGGAGACAGCAGGTAAGGGACCCCCTTAGGGGACATCCACCTTGCACTGAGGTGGCAGAGGATGAGCACAGTCCTCCCTGCCCTGAGCTAGGCTCCTCTTCCAAGTGATGCTCAGGGATGCAGGCAATGAGTTCCCTTAATGATCGTTTCAGGTGCTGTGAGATGGGGAGACAGACCGGGTGGGTGAGAAATGGGTTGGGGGCAGCTCCTCACTGCCAGCTGCAAGGTCTGGGCTCTGCCCCCACTCTGGCTGTTGTCACATCCTCTGTCCCCTCCGGTGCAGGTGAGACGGAGCATTTCGTGATGAAGCTGATCAACAGGCCCATCATCGTCCTCCGTGGGGAGCACGGCTTCATTGGGTGCCGGAAGGTGACTGGCACCCTGGACTCCAACCGCTCCTCCTATGACGTCTTCCAGTTGGAATTCAACGATGGAGCCTACAACATCAAGGGTGAGTCCCTGGGGATGGCTATGGGCTGTGGAGGGGGCAGAGATGGCTGTGGTGGCTCACAGGGCCACCTTGTCCACCCTCTCCTTCTGCCTGCAGATGCCACTGGGAAGTACTGGATGGTGGGGAGCGAGTCGTCCGTCACCAGCAGCAGCGACACCCCCGTGGACTTCTTTTTTGAGTTCTGTGACTACAACAAAGTGGCCATCAAAATCAATGGCAAGTACCTGAAGGGTGACCATGCCGGGGTGCTCAAGGCATCCGCCGACGCCATTGATGCCTCCACCCTCTGGGAATATTAATGCACTTTAGTGTACCTTCCATTGCCGACTTTTCTTTCCCCTCCTCCCTCCTTTTATTTCCTTTGGGTTTTGTTTCTCCTCTCTGTAAAAGGATTTTCAGACTGGCTTGCCCTTCCTTCCTGCCATAGAGTTGGTTTATTATGTGGGAGATGAGTCTCCACAAATCTCTGTAAGAACTGGAAAAGTGATGGGGCAGCCTTAGCCTGCCTATAGCTTTTTAGAGGGGTCTGTCTCTAACTCCTGTCCCCCCAGCCTCCCTCCAGGTTTGCTGGGCTTGGAAACTGCCATCCCCTCTCCTGGCTGTTATCTTAAGTAGTTTATTTTTCTTCTCATGGACTGAAAAAAAGGGAGTAAGTTCACCTCTGTGCTCACTCCTACTATATCAGCACTGGCACTGCCTCCCCCTGTGCTGCCAGTGTTCCCCAGAGCACCCGTCCCATCCTGTCCCGCTCTGACCTTGGGCAGAGTGAAGGTGCTGGGCTCAGTCAGCTCCTCCCAGCTCCTCCTCCCTGGCAGCTTCCCTCAGCTCCTGGCTTTTGGAGTAGGATTCATCCCCAGCTGAGCAGTAAGAGGTAACCTTGCATATCACAGCATCCCCAGGGACAGGGCTGGAGTGTGCCGGCACGTTTCCCTGTGGAAGGGCCAGCAAGCTGACCCCCTGCCCCCACCCCCTCCATGCACATGGAAATGATTTATTTAGGGTGATCCTGTCTGTAAAGCCTCAGCCTTTCATCTCATGGAGCCCTGTGTTTCTTACATCCCTCTGCCCCTCCTTGTGCTTCTGGCTCTGGAGAAGCATCTAGTCTAGATGGTGGGTCCAGGCTGGAAGGTGACTGCCCCAAGGTTGGTCCTGCTGCAGTTCCTAGGAGGGCTGTTGTGGGAGGGACCAGAGCAAGTCTGTGCTGGATGGGGGAGTTTCATCCAGCTCACCTCCAGCACCTTCAGGCTTTGGTCCCTGCAGGAGCCTGTCCGGCTGATACAACTTCCCTCGGGCTGTGGCTGGAAGCATAAACTGCAGATTTTGGTTTACAGAATAGAAAAGTTCCTTAGCAAACTTTGCACAGTGGTATTTGCTCAGTACCTTTGAGGTTTGTTTTGTTTTCTCTCTCTGATAAAATACTGGAACAGTGAAGTGAATCACTGAACACCTAGTGCTGAATTAGGAAGCTCCCTTTCCCACAAGCTTCCCTGAGGAGGAGCAGCTCCTGGTTCCCCCACCTTGGGCTTGGATCTCCTGCCATTGCATCCCTACTGGAAAAACAAAAAAAACCCTAACAACACCCCCACAAACAAACAAACAAACAAATAAAAAACAACAACAACAAAACCAACCCAAAAAAAACACCCAACAAAAAAAGACCAAAACAGTATTTTTGTTAGTCTCTATTTATATAAGCTCTTCATGGCACTGTGTTACCAGCTGTTGTCTGCATTAGAGTATAACGCTGTTTGTAATGGGTGTTGCTGACGTGTTCCTTAGGGTGTTGAAAGGCACTTTATCCTTTGGGGCTTTCCCAGGGCCGGAATTTGCTCCCTAGAAACACACCAAGGAGCCTTTTCCCCTGTGGGCCCCCGTCAGGGTGGTCCCTCCTCACACAGACCACACCAAGGGTGCTCACAGCAGCATTGCTGCGGTGCCAAAACCCAGGCCGGTCCCTATTGCCGGAGGCAAGGTGGGGGCTTGTCAGCCTTAAAAGACACCCCACGGAGGGGTGGCCAACCCTCCGGAGAAGCTTGGTGCTAAACTCCCAGCTGGGTGAACGAGCGACCCATCCCCTGCCATGGGGACAACTCCAGGCTGGGGTCCCTCAGGGCACAGGGGATCCCAGCTGGGACTCTACCTCGGGCTCTGCGCTCACATCCAGGGGCTGCCTGCGCTCTCATGGGCACCACCCACCCACAGACCATGATGCCCCTCGAAGGACCAAGTGTCTTGATGAAGACCTGAGTGACCCTGTGACTTGGCACACTTCACTGGCCTTCACCCCTCCCCTCCCCCAGTGTCACCTTCTCATCCCGTGTCAAACCATGTAACTCCCACTCCAGCTTCTTCCATGTGACACTAGGTCAGCATCTCTCCTGTCTCCTCTTATCGGGTGTTGTGACTCTCTGAAAACATCTCACTCTGAAAATTGAAGTTTTGTTTTTGTTTTTTTTTTTTTGTAAGTGCCATTTGTATAACTTAAAAAATCTTCAAATAGAGAAAGATGAATTAAAAAAAATAAATCCTGCATTCAGATATGAGTGGTGGTGTGTGGTCTGTCAGCTGGGGCTGCAATAGCCTTTTCATGAGAGTAAACCTGGTGGGAAGGGAATGGTGACCAGTGAGCTCATTTTCACTGAGCTGGCTTAAAGCCAAAGTTGGGCATAAGTTGGATCACTGCTTGAGATGTTCAGAGCAGCCCTAAGCCACCATGCCCACAGGCATCCTTGAGGATGGGTGACTTACGCATGCACCAGCAAACCACCTCCACCTGCCTTCACAGCCAGGAGTGAATCTATGCCCAGCTTCAACACAGCAGCACTGTCAAGTTTCTGCTTTTTCTCCCCCTGGCTCAGATATTTCCCCCCACTGCAACAGTCCTGAGCAGAGGTAAGAATGAGGAGATGCTGGTTTGGGTGCATGGCAGGGTGGGGGTCAGCAATAAGATCCCTCCTCAGCTTGGTGATGCAGAGAGGGTAAGATAAAAGAAGCCCCAGGAACAGAGGAGGCTGGAGCCCATTCCCTGCAGCCAAGCCCAGCCCAAAACATGGTGTCTGTCTGGAGGAACTAGGAGGTGCCCCCAGCCCTCCCAAGATGGCCAAAACCAGCCCTAAAACTGAACCAACCCACCCAGGTTTAATGCTGGGACCAACCTCAGTTTTGGCTGTGAAGACGGGGTGCAGCATGTGCTTCTGGAAGGGCTAGGCACCAATTCCCATCCCCCAAGGGAGAGTAGGCAACCCTTTTATCTCAGAGCCCACAGCAACTGCATGGCACCAACAGGCTCCTCTTCAGCCTTTAAATCTGAAGCTGGTTTGGGAAAATCAAGGTTTGGGAAAGGGGGGCTGCCCAGTTCCCCCCAAACACATATCCAAGGGCAGAGGACAGTGGAAGGACATTGCCAAGTGAGACCTTCAGCTTCAGACATGGGTTTAAGTACAGCAGAGAGATAAAGGAAGGAAGGATGTTTGTTCCTTACTGTAAACAGGACAAAATGTAAGCTGCACAGAAACCTTGAGCGCTTCCGATTGCCATGTGCTCACCCTGGCACCCACAGTGACATGAGAACTTCGTGGGGCCTTTCAGCACTTCAAAGGCCCTGTCAGAAAGATGGCAACAGATGTTTAGCAGGGCCTGTGGTGACAGTTCAAGGGATGATGGCTTTAAACTAAAAGAGGGAGATTTGGACTGGAGAGAAGGAAGAAATATGTTAAGGGTGACTGTAGAGAGGACGGAGCCAGACTTTTCTCAATGTCGTCCAATGACAGGACGAGAGGCAA
>WYEA01024397.1:0-36667 GCA_033558465.1 Alcedo atthis | reverse complement strand
CCCTCAACTAGCCCAGGCTGCTCAGAGCCTTGGCCAACCTCCCCTGCAATAGCTCCAGGGATGGGGCCTCAACCACCCCCCTGGGGAGCCTGTGCCACTGCTCCACCACCCTCAAGAGAAACAGCTTCTTCCTGAGATCCAGCCTACATCTGCTCACATACTTGTTCAGTAGGATTCTCCTTCCATCAAAGATTCACAGCTATGTTGAAAGGAAGCATCTCAGGCCCCTTTCCACAGGGTTTTCCACAGCCACAGGATAAATCACTGGTGGGTCTTGAGTCAGAGGTTACAAGTCCTGATTCCCACTTATTAATTCCAAGAGACTAATAATAGAGTATAGTGCTTTAAGCATATGACCTATTGCAAATTTGCAATTTATTTTCCTGAATATAACATAGGTTTCAGAAAACATATTGCCTTTTTATGAACAAATCATTTAACACATAGTTTCAAAAAACTCTAACATTAAAAAAAAAAAGTATAAAAAATTCAAGGATGCAACTGGTATAGGAAAAGGAGATTATGAAGGAAGCAGACTGGTTTCATGTTTGAACTTTTCTTAACAGAAACAATACATATAATGTCTCTATTCTGACTACCCAAATTGACAGAGAGTAACAGAATAATGCCTTGGTTTAGCCATTAGTGACAGTACTACCAATGGAAATATTAATTCAGACTTAAAAGATGAGGCTGGAGGACAGTAACTAAAATGGGGATCTCCAATTCTTTATTTCAGTGTATTTAAAATTGTGATATTACTGCTGACCTGAAATTTTAAATATTTTAAATCTATTATCCAAGCAGTTACATTGACTACAAAATTATAAAGAGCAGGCCCTTGTTGCATATATTGTCACAATATTATACCCACCAGCAATACTGTTATATAATCTTATTCAGAATTCACAATGAGCTATACATATTTCATTTAATTCCACTAAATGTATGAAAGTTTTTCAAAAGAAGTCTCTTCTGCTAGTTAATTAAATTCAAAGCTTGTACCTACGGGATGCAGAAAGAAGAAAGAGTTTAAAGAAGGGGGACAAGAAAATATATTATTTTGTTTCTTTAAACAGAAGCTTTGTAGTCCAAACTCTTTATTAGCAAATCATATATCTATATATATTATATATACCTATAAATCTATATATGCAATCATTTAAATACAGCCAAAGGAGTCAAAGGTAAGAAATTATGACTACCCAATATGTAGAGGGAAAAAACAAAACAACTGGATCAAATGTGTGAAGTTTCACTTGGAAGGACTGGAACTGCAATGGAAACAGTTTAATTCAGTAATACTTCAAAACATAATGAATACAGGTTGTAGCAGAGTAAATGCAGTTAAAGGAGATTTCTTTCCCTTTAATTTGGGCAGCGCAAAGTTTGTCCTGATGGTAAATAATGGTATACAATGACTGATAAGACTCTTAGTTCAGGTCACTTTCTGTTGAGTGTATTGGCCCACCAGTTTATTCCACTTCATACACTTAACTGTTTTCTTTCATACTATGAAAGCAAAATATTACTAAAGCAAGGTACGGAAAAAATGGAAAACTACTTCCAACAGATTATTTAAAATACAGAAATTAGCACCCAAATCCAGACATTATGATTTGCTCCCTAACAGTTTTTTGTCCTACATACCCACCCAGTACCAAGGAGAGTCCAGTCACTTAGAAAACTTAAATGGCTGTTTTTGCTAGTTCAGCCAGTTCCCTTAAGGTATAAACATAACATGACTATGCTAAAACATGTGATTTAATTTCTCATCAGGTTCTTCATACTTTCTTTGGTCCTTCCCAGCATTTTTTTGTCTACAGTGCACAAAGAGGAGAACCATGAAGGTGAATCCTGAAAAATAACAACAGGTGATAAACAGCTGCCTTAGCCTGCAACTTCTGCTTGAGAACAGCTCACACTTCCATTCCAGCAGCAATGGAGAAAAGGGATAGATGCAAGACTGGGGGTGATATCACAGGAGTATTAAGGGTCACAGAAATAGCCCTGGCAGGTGCAGTCCTGGGGAGGAAAAATATAAGGCTGGGACTAACATCAATAGAATGAAAATAAGCTTGCAGATGTGTAGCAGGATTTCTGCATATCAAAACCAGAAAACCATCATAGAGAAGAAGAAGAAGAAGAAGAAAAAAAAAAAAAGGAAAAAAAAAGCAGCAAGCTATATATAGAAAGAAGAACTCTATAAATCAGCAATGAAGAAGAGAGAGAGGTAGTGAGCAAAAGGAAAAAAGGAACAAGGTTAAGGACAGCATCTGCTATGATAAAAGAATGGTCTGGTGAGAAATGTGATTAAGTGATAGATGGAAAAGATTACAGTCTCAGAGGAACAGACCAAAAACCCTAGTCCAAATCTAACACCACCAAAAGGAAAACATTCCCTCAGGAGCTCTGAGATATCCTCCAGACACGAAAAGCCTGGATCTTGCTCTCTGCTGCAGGCAGAAAGCTCTCAAATTACAGTCCCTACCATTAGAAAAGAAGCATCTTGAAACAAAACCATACCATGGGCCTTAATTATATTAGGCTAAAATACAAAATGCAAGCCATCCCATAAAAGTCACTACTATTCTCTAAATAAAGCTCATATTGTTTTGAAATGCATTCTTTTTTTTTAGTTTTAGAGTTTGGGGGGAGATATAAAAAATTGTAACAGTCCTTTGTTAAGGATTACAGTCAGAGTAATGAAAATTTGCCTTCCATCATGTCCATGTTTTATCAAATTAGTTACGTATCTGAGAAGAATCTTTAAAATATTGCCTCAGACTTATTAGTTGATTAGTCCTTTCAGCAAAACAAAAATGTTATTTGATAATAAAAAAAAAAAAGGACAAATTTGAAAAGTTAACAAGAGGAGTTAAACTACCAAATAAATATTAAATATGGTGTTGGGAAATACACACAACTAAAGATTTTGAGGTATTATTAAAACAAGAAGATTCCAGACCATGGATTGTGTCACATTGTGACGTTTGCCTTCTCTGGCTACGTGCACCTACTCCTTGTTCTGTAGCTCTAAGTGAGGCAATAAACATGTATTCTGCAAACACCCCCCACCCTCAGAAGGCAGGTAATTTTGCAGTACACCTATGAGTTTGCTGTCCTGCATGCTCTGGCAAGTGCCTTTCACCTGTGCATTGTCACTTCCCAATTCACCATCTTGAAGAGTATTTCATCAATGGCATAGATAAGAAGTTCATCCAACTCTTATTTTGTTGGCATACAAGGATTTTTTTTCCAGTTTGGCAGATAGTTTGCACCACTGCTAATAAGAGCACTTACAGTAATAAGAGGAGACAGTACGTACAGTCAGGCACAGTGGCTGACAGACAATTGCTCTGTTCAAAAATGTGCACTCTGGAAATAGCCCAGACTATGTGTTCAAAAGGCATTCATTTCCAGACAGTTCCAGGGGGAACAGCAGATTGGTGAAGATGGTGCAAAATTTCTGAGTGACTTGTACCAGACTGCAACTCCTCCTGAAGGCTGAACCAACAGGTGGACAGACTGGACAGAAGTTGAAAGCTGAGATATACTGATGCTGTATACCTGGACTTCAATAAAGCATTCAACACTGTTTCCCACAGCATCCTCCTGGAGAAACTGGCTGCTCATGGTGATGGGTGTATGCTCTGCTGGGTAGAACTGGCTGGATGGACAGGCCCAAAGAATGGTGGTGAATGGAATTAAATCCAGTTGGCAACAAGTCCCTAGTAATGTTCCCCAGAACTCTGTACAGCGACCAGTTGTGTTTCCTATCTTTATCAATGATCTGGGTGAGGATATCAAGGGCACCCTCAGTAAGTCTGCAGATGACACCAAGTTGGGTGGGAGTGTTGATCTGCTCGAGAGTAGGAATGGTCTGCAGAGGGCTCTGGACAAGCTGGATGGATGGACCGAGAACAGTGGGATGAGGCTCAACAAGACCAAGTTCTGAGTCCTGCACTTAGGTCACAACCACCCCAGGCAATGCTATAGGCTTGGTAGTGACTGGAAAGATGCTCAGGAGAAAGAGACCTGTAAATATTGATCAACAAGTGGCTGAATATGAGCCAGCTGTGTGCCCAGGTGGCCAAGAAGGGCAATGGCATCCTGGCTCAGAAACAGCATAGCCAGCAGAACTGCAGAGGTGATCTTCCCTCTCTACTCAGCACTGGTGTTGGTCTATTCTCAGAAGTAATAACTGACAGGACAAGAGGAAATGGCCTTAAGTTGCACCAGGGGAGGTGTAGGCAGGATATTAGGAAAAATGTATTCACTGAAAGGGTTGTCAAGCCCTGGAACAGGCTGCTTAGGGAAGTATCTCTGGATGTGTTTAAAAGTCATGCAGTTAGGGTGCTTAGGGACACAGTTTAGCAGTGGACTTGGTAGGGTAAGATAAATGCTTAGATTCAATCATCTTAAAAGGTCTTTTCCAACATAAACAATTCCACGGATACAGTCCATCTGAGTCTTCAGTTTTATGCCTGCACACAAATGCAGGACTACTTTCACAAGAATCTAACATGCAGGAGGTCACAGAAAGTAGTAACATAAGAATAAAAACCTCTGTTAATAATACTGCTCCTCCACAGAAACAATGAGAGACATTGTAAATTACAGTGATCTGTCCATTTCTAAACCAAAAGACCATCAATGGGACTGACTATGCCTAAGAGCAGCTCAATTTTTAGGACCTGGTCCAGAAAGATGTGTATTGATTGCAAAACATTCATCAGTTTGATATGTGTTTTTGGATATATGTTTTGGACAATAACTTCAACCTTCCAAAAACAAAAAGTGTAAATTGGACATTCACCACTACAAATTCATTAGCATCTTAAGAACTGTAAACTAATAACCCAGAATAAAAGTCTGATGTTAATAAAAGGGGTCATATCTTGGCTCACTTTAATTTCTGTGCTTTCATCCCAAAAGAATTAGACAGTACAAGTTCAATTAGCCCAATACCATGGGGAGTACCAAAAAAATTCAATAATAACGGGTTTGGACAATCAAGGATTCAAACAACAGAGAGAATTTTCATTGTAATTAAGTTATTTGAGAACACGGTCATCTTGCACGTAATGGGGTTTGGACCAAAAAGATCAAGGGCAAACTCCATTTCACTTACCCTAACTACCTTCTTAGAAAAAAGAATCTTATTTTCTGCAAAAGCTTTGTGAAGGACTCAGAATACCATAAGGCCCAGCAGCATTGAAGAATACCCTTTATGCAACAAGTATCACAAAATAAGGTATATGCCTTAGTACTTTATAGGATATTCACTAAGCATTTCTCTCTTTTCCTCAAAAACATCCAAAAAATCATGGAGTTCATGGAGCTTCATCTATTTAGTCTAAGACTACACATAAAAGGTGCCATGGTGGTTCACAAACAAGTACTCTGACACTTCTAGGTTGCAAAATGCACTTTGCAAACAGACAAATATTGTATTCTGTCTAGATAATATTATTCATAATAGCTGATGCTACCTACTGCTAAGCAGCAATAACAAGGAGAAATTAAAGGGTGGGTGATACATCTCAGAAGGTCATTATTTTCATATGCTCTAAACTCCACTGGCACGAGTGAGCTAACAAATGAGAAGAGCTTTCAGTATATTCCTGTTTCCATTTCTGGGTGATAGTGGGAATAGCTATATATCAAATAAGTATATGTCTAAGTTTTTATTTTTATATTGAATTGATGGCTAAAATGAACTACACACTGGGCTGGGCTGGTGGGTTTTTTGCATAATTTATGCACAATCACATACTGCTAAGTTCTAACCTTGAGCAAAGATCTCAGCTGAATCTCCATGGTTCTGCCTGCTTCTTATAGTAACAACTGTTGCCCCAGTGAGAACAGAACACATCCAAAGTCAATTAGCTATGCAAAACAACTATGATCACACTCACGTTTCATTGTTTACATCTCTGCAACGTATTCTGGAGAGATTTGTTTTCTTTTTAATAATTTTATTCTCCCACACACAAACTTTGACTTAGATCACACTGATTTATGACATTGCTTTTTTTGTGATAATTTTTAAGCATTGTTTAAAGGAGCTTTCTATTTTTGTTTGTTCTTTTCTTGTGCAACAAGCTGCAAGATGCTTCTTGCAAATACTCAGCAATTTCTCTTTGCAGCTTAGCCAGATCATTTCAACCTACTGTTTCTTATCACATCTGTCTGACAACTGATCAGCAGAATAGAAAATGAATGTTAAAACGTAAATTAATTACTTGAGGATATTATCACGTCAGCTGAGTATAGTTCAGACATATTTCAGCTAATAGCCAATCTTTCTCATTACTAATATTTAAGCTTAGGTGCTAGCCTTCCTTGTGGGATTTATTACAGACAGCCATTTTGCAATAGAGAGCAGTTTTATCATACCAGAGTATTGAAACATCCTGTTCTGGAAAGCAAACAAACCATGCAAACCATCAGGCCATTCTTCTGCTAATGTACTGCTCTTATTCAAAATAACTACCTCACAAGATTTTTATGTTCCTCAAATAATTTTTGTGCCAGTCCATAATTGCTTATAACTTTAATTGATTTTCAGTTATCATAGAGATGTCATTTTCTAATTACTCCACTTAGGCAGAGCTAGATAAAGTCCAGAATTTAAAAAATAAGTCAGAGAGGTCAGACTTTTAGTCTTTTAATGCCGCAGGTTATTTTGAAATAAGATACATTCTTGATATGAACAAGTTCTGACAAAATGATGACAAGAAACTCATACCTGTTAAAATGCTCCTTCTGTCTCTGTGCTGTAAAAACTTATTGCACAGATCCTTAGTGCTCTTTTTGGTCACACAGATACACATTTAAATACCTGCCTGAGGTATACCATACTACCTAATATGTCAGGAGTTGAACATACAAGTTAGCATCATTCTAATACAAATGAAAACTTACATAGGAAACCTGTACTCGCCGTCGGTGCACCAGCCCACAGCACTGCATGAAGAGGCAGCAGACAACAATCTGTGTGTTCTCTCACCAAGCTTCAGTCATTCCTGTCTCCTTTGAGACACTGTCCATCTCTCCTCACTTTTCAGCCCCAGGTGCAAGGAAACAGGTAGAAAAAACAGTCACCCTCCAGCTCCCAAGCTGTACCTTGAAGACGGATGAAACTTACTTTCCCCGAGTAAATCAATCTCTTCTGTTTCAGATGATTAAAAAAAAAAAAAAAGCAGGAAAAAAAAAACCTCAACAACAAAAACCCAGAAGCACGTCTTTATTTCCTCAGCATCCAGTTATTACAAAGCAAATCCCATATTGATATACATCTTTTACTACACGTGGCTTAAGATTTGTATCAACCATACTGAACTTAGCAAAGACAGAGATTCTGACAGGATCTTTGGATCTCTGACCACTGCAACTCACCCGGCTTTCCAAAGGTTTCTTGCTGCTGCTGCTGCTGTTGTTATTGCTGCTGCTGTTACAGCTTTCTTCCCAATGCACAAACCAGCAAGAGCATCCTTGCTTCAGCGTTACCTCCGTTCTGTCCTGGGCATAGCTCATTTGTTATTTAACCCTTCCCAACAGCCTGAAAAACATGTCAGAGTCTGGACTTGAATTTACTCTGGGTTCTCGAGACTACAGAACCACCCTCCAGATAGTCAGATGCTCCATCTGGCGAGACGTGTTTCACATGAATTGTAGGCAGGACTGCTGAGTGGCCTTTCTACCCGACTTGTATCAGAAGCACAGTTTGCTCTGCTGGTTCTGTTTGCAAGAACTTCAAAACTCACAATATGCACTTAGACTTTGGGATTAAAACTCTTTTTTTTTTTTTTTTTTTTCTTCACCTAAAATGCTGTCAGCACTAATTAAATACTTGGGTAATTGAGACTTATGGGTAATGATTTTGAAAATATACATGTAGTGAAAAATTATTAGCCTTAAAGCAATAAGAGGACACCTGAAATCAGGTCAGATTAAATTAACCTGATTATGGTCACAGTTCATCACTCTTTTCTTCTCAGAGAGACTGAATATTCCAATACAAAAAAAGGTTTATATTGCTTTTTTATGTCTTAAAATTAAAGGCTTCAGTACTTTATGACAGTGGTCTAGTCTCAAATGTCTCCAGCACTGTACATCTCCAGTTTGAGGAACCCGTGATTCGCTCACTTTTTTAACACTGGGGCAAACTTAACTCTTTCATCACCAATATTTTGCTAAAAGATAGAATATGTGGTATGCTTAAGGTAGTATACTAAGAGGACCAAAATACTACTGTAAAAAGTAAAAATAAAGGTTATTTTCCTTTTAATTTCGTGACTGATTTAAATAAAAATCTGCAACGACAAAAATAAAGATTATACAATAGATTTCTACCCTGTACTTATATAGGCTGTGTGATGATGGCTAATGAAAGGGTTAAATCTTATCATGAAGGTACAGAAAAAGAAGTTGCTGCTTCTCAGAGATTAGTTTAGCTTGAAAGAGGAGACTCCAAAGGATGCAAGTTATCTGTGTATAGTCACAACATGCTCAGGTACTCAAACTATCTGAGTGGTCAGGAGAGACTTTTATTCCAGTGGAAAGTCAGCCCATGGGAGCTCTCTGACTGTGCTGAAATCACCTGATTGAGAGACTTAACATTTACCAGCCCAAAGTCTGGCAACTAAAACTCAATTTAGGCACCCAAATTTCAAGCGCAGCTTTTTAATGTGCAATTTCCATCTTAAAAAAATAAAGACATTTTAAAAAATCAGCAGTGTTAGGCATGTGTGTGTTTTGGGGGATAGCAAGGCATATTTAGCCATTCAAATATCACCCGTTTGACTGGTCTGGGGGAGTGAGGGGTAGTTTGGTTTTATCTCCAGACCAACCAGCCATTCCTAAGGACCATCAGTGGGTTGATTGGTCTTTCTAAGCTAAATGTACTTCAGGGGTCAAGTCACAATTGTTATTGAAGATCTATTGCTGATAATTCATCTCGGTTGTACCTGAAGATGCTCTCTGAATCTTAAAAAATACAATAAGACTAACATAATTAAAATCAGGAATTTGTGGATTTAAGGATCTAATCTACACACCTAAATCTAGGTTAGCCTTATTTGATCTCCTATCACACAGGCAGACTGGTAATGATTTCTCTTTATCAGAAAAGTAGAAGCTGATACATCATGACAACACATAAGAAAGAATCCTTGTCACAATTTCCCAGTCCAACAGCAGTGTACCACACCAATAAACAATGCTGACCATTCATCTCTTCAGATCAGGACTTTTTAGAGTGATTCTAACAAGCCATTAATAAATACTGCGAAAATGACAACTCGCTGGAAGAAGAACTCATTTGGAAGTCAAAACATATTGACCATCACCACAAAAAAGAATCACTTGTTCCAAACAGCTAATCAAATAAAGCTAGAAAGAATAATACAGCAGTTGCACACCTACATAGATAACAATCAGTTCTCTGTATTTTCATGTTACAACGACTACTATTTACTCTTGGGGAAGAGCCATACATAAACTAACACCAGTATGAAAGCTGTGCTTCAGCTGTTATATTTTTTAAAAAGATTTGTGAAATGTAATTGGAAATCATCAATAATATTGATTTTGCATAAGTGTAAGGTAAATCATATTAAAAGGTAACGATTAATTTTAGAAGTTTCAATTGGTTCTGAAGAAAAGTGCATCTTCATTTCTAACTTCCTAAAACTCATCACAAAGACCCACAGCAACCATGAGCATCCTTTAAAAAACCAGCATCACAACTCATACTCAAATTAGTATGCATCTACTCTCACAACTAAGATTTCATTACTCTAACATAAAATCTCTCCTTTCAATGCAGACAGGGAAGCTGGTTGTCACTCTACCTAGTCCCAAAATACTAAAATACTTCATCATGTCCATACTTCAAACAATTATCAAAGGCATTTTTTCCAACATGATTCTAAATTGATTATTTTGAAGGGGTGGAGGAAGGATGACTACTTTGGAGACAGAAGGGACACAAGTCTCTCCAAGAGAAACTCATCTCTAATTGAAGTTCAGGAGAATTTTACATCCAGCAAGTATGACTTTGTTTACAGTGCCTGGAGGACAATGCAGTGAATACACAATCAGACCATTTACATTGTCTGTTAAAGTTTCTTCTACACACGCTGGATTTTACTTTCATCTTTGTCATTCTCATTACCTCATTGTGATGTCCAGTAGTATTTATTGCATTTAAAGAAATGATGACGACTATTCGGGCAGCAAATTTTATCATTACTCTTACTGTACTTTCTGGGTGAGCTTAGTCTTTAGGCAAGCTGCAACAATCTCATCTAATGATTCTTGACAAATCTGCAATTAAAATCCCCCTTAATATTGTCATTCTAATAAATAACTTTCATGCCACCTTATATTGAAGGTGTAGCAAGGCACCTAACCCAAGAATAACTAAAAAATCATAAAACCTCACTAAAAGACTCCTACCAAGCCAGTGAAAGATATTTTTCCATGCTCTACTTTGAAAAAAAAAAAAAAAATAGTTCTATTAACACAGCCGTTCTTCTAATTTTCTATTTCTTGCGATATATTTTTGAAATTAACTTCAGTTAGGCATTAGCATTAAAACAATACCAAGGTTCATGTTCTCAGTTAATCATTTTTGCACAGAGGGCAAAATGAAATCACCTGCAAACACAAATTCAAAAGATTGGTGCAGAAGCTTGGGGAGCAGAAAGAAGCAGTGACAGTGGTGACAGATATAACAACAGGTATCATAAATAAGGAGAAACTTTAGAGGTGTTTTGCAGTAATCACTGAGGTTGGTTTCTAGATATTTAGGGGTAGCTTCTCCAATATTAAAAGAGCATGGAAGAAAGCACAGAAGTTTTTATCTGAAATTAAATGAACAGGCTGGCATGAAAGGCTGAGTAGAAATAAACCCTTAGAGGGAAAATAAGTGATATAGCTACTTGTATTCTCCTTAAGTGCTTCATTTCACAGGTTATATAAACTGAAATGTTGGAAAAGAAAAAGAGGCTGACAGAAAATTGTTGTCATTTATTTTGATTGGCTTTCCCAGCTAACCAGCAGTATCTGGGTAAAGCCTCTGCCAGCTCACAGTCACCCAAAGCTCATGGCCAGACCTTCCATAATCTCATCAAGTGACTGCTCAGAGCTAATGAGATGGATCTGAAGTGCTCAATGTCAGCAAGCTCAGGGCACAGCTTTCCAAACTACCTCAAATGGCATCAAATCCATTCCAAATGAGAGCAATGATGGAATAAAACCATGCTGGATCCTTTTTCTGGATGGAAAAAAACAACAAACCAACACAACAAAAACACAAGAAAAATTAATGTCTACCCTATGCTACCTTCAGGATCCTTTACAGATATGTTCCATTAAATTATTATTTCAATATACCCAAAGAATGGTTGCAGTGGGAAGGCATCACTGGAAATCAAGTCCAATCCCCTGCTCAGGGCAGACTTACTAGAACTGGTTGTTCAGGTCTGTGCCCATGTGAGTATCAACTATCCCCAAGAATGAAGACTCCATAACCTCTTAGGGCTGTTAAAGTGCTAGACCAACCACAGGAAAAAAAAAAAAAAAAAGAAAAAAAAAGGGAGTGATTTCTGATGTTTAACTGGAATTGCCTGTTTCCATTTGTGCCACTGACTCTTGTCCTGCCACGGAGCACCACTGAGAAGACAGTAGCTCTACTTTCTTTATCTTTTAAGCTTTATCTTGGCTGGACTCACTCTAAAATGTCCATATCTCTCTTGTCCTAGGGAGCCCATGCTGGCTCACGTCCATTCAGAGTCTACCAGGACCTCCAAGGCCTTTTTCTACATAGCTGCTTTCTAGCTGATCAGGCCCAGCCTGTACTGAGGCATGGGGGGATTCTTTCCCAGGTGCACGACCTTGCATTTCTCATTGTTAGACTTCATGAGGTTCCTGCCAGACCACTTCTGTAGTCTGTTGAGGTCCACCTGGATGAAAGCACAACCCTCTGATCTATCACCCACTCCTCCCAGCTTTGAAGCACCTGCAAACTTGCTGGTGGTATACTCAAACATCCCCACTATTAATGAAGAGGTTAAAACATATCACCTTCTGAACCACTACTGGGGCACAAAACTAGTGACTGGCCTCGACTCCACACTGCTGATCACAACCCTTCAAGCCTGACATTTCTGACAGATTTCAGTTCACTTCACTATCCACTTATTTAGCCCATCATTTTGTCTAGAGGGCTGTTAAAAACCTTGCCAGGGGCACAATAAACAGCATCCACTCTGCTTCTCTTGTCTTCTAAGCCAATCACCTCATCATAAAAGGCTGTCAAGATGGTCAAGCTTGATTTGCCTTTTCTAAATCTATGC
Source organism: Alcedo atthis (assembly GCA_033558465.1). Classification (NCBI taxonomy): domain Eukaryota; kingdom Metazoa; phylum Chordata; class Aves; order Coraciiformes; family Alcedinidae; genus Alcedo; species Alcedo atthis. The sequence goes on along the minus strand of WYEA01024397.1, from coordinate 24,299 downwards.
TGACTACTCCCAGTTACCTACTTCTCCTTTATATGTTTCATAATGGTTTCCAAGAGCAATTGCTCTACCACCTTCACAAGATGGAGGTAAGACTGACCAGCCTATAGTTCCCCAGACCCTCCTTCTCACCCTTCATGAAGACTGTGGTTATATTTGCCTTCTTCCAGTCCTCACAAACCCTCTTTAATCACCATGGCCCTTGAGAGATTATTGAAAGCAGTTTTTCTAGGATGTCTGCTTAGTAGTATGGATATTTAGTGTAAACCAGTTTCTCAGAAAGGCCCCTCCTCCTAAAATTTACACACACAAATAATTAGGTGTGATTTTCTCAGTTGCATCATAACTTCTTTTTAAGTACTTGGATTCCTGTATTTACATCAAAACATTTAATTTGCTTCTAACTATAATCCTTCTTCTAAAACTTTCCAGGCTCACTTAGTAGTTTATCTGAGTCAGCATTTATGAAATAATGTACTATTTTTAGCTAAAGGTTTTTGGCATATTATTCAGCTGTTAAAAAGATTAATTTACGCATTGCCTTTTAACATTCTTTCCATGCAGCACTTCAGAGAAACTAATTTGAGATATTTTAGGTCACTCAGTTATCTACAAATACATAATTTTAAGCATCCATGCAAAATCTGTGGTCTGTGGTGACAAAGAAATTACAACAAAAAACATCTAAGGCTCTTTGGCAGAATAAGTTGCTTCTGAATCCCATCATTTTGTAAACTGTAGATAAAGTGATGCAGTCCCTCCCCCTCAAAAAGCACAACTAAAACAAAGTCTTTTTTATGAAGTTAGTTGTAAAAACCTGTATGAGAATGTCCCTTCAGGTAGTTGTAGAGAGTGATGAGGTCTCCCCTCAGCCTCCTCTTCCTCAAACTAAACAGTCTCTTCAATCTGCTGCTTTTCAGTTGTATTCCAAAAGGATAATTCTACTGCATCATCCATATATGAACTGTATTCTCCACAAAAAAATCTATAACTAAAGTTAATATTAAAAATATGCTGTAGTAGCTCAAGAATTCTGCTTTCAGTTAACATTCTTAAATAACAGTTTGCTGATTTAATCATTGACAATGAGCTTTTGCCAACTATGGCTTCCACTTTCCTGTCTTCCATCAGAAATTAATGTTATTGACTTATTATTAATGTTATATATGTCCTCTGCAAGCCTTTCTCTGAAGCAGAATATTAATGCTAACAAGTCTTCATTTTCTTCTCCTGAAAAAGAGCAAAAATCCTTTTAACCTGACATCTTCTGGTTTAGTGATCTATCACTATGTTATTTTTGCCAGTTAGTATGTGTTAATTAATTACCAATACTTAAAGCCTTCTTGCTTACATAATCTATGCATACATAATTTCTGAGCTGAAATAAATAAACAATTTTCAAATTAGCTTTTAGTAAGGCAGTCCCTTATTGTTATCATAGGTGATCCTGAAAGAGGCATGATTTGCAAACTTTAATAAGCCTGTTAAACTAAAGAGGCAACATAAACTGCCTTTTTTTCCAGCCCATTTCTCAACATGTTAAAAGCTCTCCAAAGAAAGATAACAAACCATCTGCCTCAAATGATCAGTAACCTTGGCTTGTATGAATCTGTCAAGCTACCATCTTAGCTATAGCTGTATTTTTTCCTCATACAGATCTAAGACAGAGAATCACAATCAGCAAGTCATAGTTACAACTTTCTAGCAAATCTAGTAAAATAAAATACTTCTTAAACCATCAGGCATAAAACTCTGGAATTTGCTGCCACTGGCCACAGAAACTATTGGGAAAGAGGTGACTGGACAAATTCAAGGGCAGTGGATACATAATCTGATGCAAATGCAAATAGTCAGAGATACATAATCTGACAAAATAAGAACAAGGGAACTCAAAGCCACCAGGTTCTCTAATACTCTCTCTAATTAGCATTATTTTAAACTAGTTGGAGATACACTGCTGTGCTAGATATACCACATATATATGCAGGAGGAGATCTTGTGATCTGCTATCCAAGCTATCTAGTCTTGAAAGGGATTTCCACTTAGAGACACACGGTGTCTTCTTCATGTCTGTTGAGATTCTTTACACCCCATCATTCCTTTACATTATGTTCATTCTGTCTGTTACCCTCCAGAAACATCCATTTTATTTATTTTCTTGTGATCCTCTATCTGTATCCATCATGCTCTGTAATGACAGACTGCTTTTCAGGTTTTCCAGTCAGACAGGTATTTGAATACACTCTGTTTGTGATATCTCTCTTCTTTCCTCCAGTGTGTCCACAATCCTATTGTTTTCACCTGAGAACTCTAATTCTCAGGTATGTTCTCTGCCACCAGTTCAGGTCATACCATGCAAATACAGATGTTATCAAAAATCTCATTAGCAACACACAGTTGGCAGCTTCTACACCTCTTTATCTTTGTTTTCTTCTTCAATGTGAAGGTCATCTTTAATGTCATCTCACACACTATCAACACCTCTCCCTACTTCCCAGCTCAAAAGTCAAAGACCTGCTTCTTTCTTATTAGATAAACTCTGCACCAGTTCCTCCTTTTTTCCTTCTCCTATGTTTACTCACTTCTGTGCTTTATGGATTTATTGAATGTATTCCAACAGTTAAATAACTTCCTTTAGTGAATCTGATAATATGAATGCCATGACAACATTAACAAGATGTAGATGCTGGTTTAGTTTCTTATGACATGCAGAATGTTCTCAACATGTGTGATGGCCTTTCCCATAGTATTTTAGATGAGATTCATAAAGCAAAGCTTTATGCAATTGTGTGATTCTTCCTTTCATCCAGCAGATCCTCCTCCCTTTCACCACTCCATCAGTTTCTGTCAGTAAATCAAATTCAAAAAGTGGAAGTTTCAAGAAGGTGAGTACTAGTCGATGAACAGAATAAGAGATGCTCAAGACTTACAGATTTTCTTTTGATTCTATTATGAAAACACTACTTTATTTAATAAATAAATAGAAATCGAGCATTAAACTCCCCTATACTTGCATTTGCTAAACTTTTAAACATTAGAAGATCAAGTGCTTGTTTTCATAAGCATATTATCTGTGTTTTCAATTGCATCTGAAACGTATGTCAAGTGTAAAGTCATAGATAGACAATGAAAAGGAAAAAATACAGCAATAATGTACTACATTACTTTTTCTTAAAATGAGGAAAATAAACCATTATTTCATAACGGCCACTAGGTGGCAAAGTTGGCCAAAAAACAATTACAAGTGAATAAATTAGAAACTTGACATAGCATATTTCTAGAGAATAGAGAAGGGCTTATTAAGAAATGCCTCAGAAAATTTAAAAAAAATAAAATAAGGATTCAGTAATAAGAAAACTATTTTATGACATAATCTGTAAATATTATTAAAGTGTTTAATGCATCCATTAAAATTCTTAACACTGAAGGTAAAATATTTTTAGTAAAATTGTGAAATCACAGAGAAATTACTGCACTTCAAAGCAATAAAAATACTGAATACAGACTTTCTGTTTAGAAAAAGATTATCTGTGAACACATACAATATATGACTTGACACCAGGTACAGTAATGCTATCTTTTCATTACAGAGAACACAGTACTCCTTATGTTTCTTGACATAAAAGCTGCTTCTCTTCCTTTCAAATCAGCAGTCAAACTCTCCATATGGTTGAATTCCAGCAAATACTTTAAAAAGACAGACAGTACCTTTTCTTGTAGTACTTCCTTCTATACATTTTTTTTTTTCATTTTTTTGTGTTGGTTTTTGTTTTGATTTGTTTTTTTCTCTTTATTTCAGCACATCTGCTTGCTTAATCATCTTTCAAGCTGTCTACTATATACATTATGCATCCCAATGTACTGGAGCTAGTAGCAGCTGAATGTCACTTTAGTGGATCCACAAACTCTCTGCAAATATACTGCAGAGCAAACCCCATCTGACTAACAGAGGCACAAGTTAAAGGAGTATGGAAGAGATTTCCTATGCCACAGTTCCCATAGAATGACTGAGACATCAATTAATACAATATCTACTCCCACTATTAGGATCTCCCTCTTCCAAAAAAAATCCTGGACCAGGAGCATGAAATGCCCAAAGAGTCCCCAAAGAGACAAGCAGTGGTGAACTCCTCAGTCAAGGGCTTTTGACTAAACAACTTACCAGTCATAAAATTACAAACTTCTCTGTACCAACAAGTGTGTTAATGATAAGTTCTTGTCATACCCAGCTCGAGCTCTTTAAAAGCCACTGAGGCTACAGCATTACATTGCCAAGGAAGGGAGACTGGAGAGAAGGAGGAGTGTGAACACCGAAGGTGAGCCAATCACTACAGATTCAAATGCTGGATAGTTTTTATTATACTCTTCACAGTAAACGGGGAAGAGTTAATGCTGAGTAATGACACTATTTAGTTTGCATTTACTTTTAAGTGATAGTCAACAAAAAATGTCCCGATTGGAATGAGGAGGAAAGAAAACAGAATTAACTAGACAGAGAACGAGTCACTCCAAAGCAATGTGCACTGCCCATTTGGAAAGTTCCCAGCTACACGCAGTAGATGTGGAATGCATTTTTTGCCCAGTAGCATCCACTCCCATTCCTAGATGTGTGTCATTTAACATGTCAGTAAACAGATGATCACTGTGATGCAGCTATAAAATCAGCTATAAAATCTATGAGCTTTTGTGTCTCAGCAGAGGTTAAAAAATAAGATAATTGCATTTTGACCTCAGCTCTAACTGTGAAGCTTTAAACTGAACTGCTGCAACTCTACATTCAGAGAACACTGTAAGCCAGGAGGAGGAGATGACCATAGAGGAATGAAAGACAAGCCACCTGCTAAGCACATTGAGCAGTCCAGTTTCTGGAGCATATGAGAGAGAGAGAGAGAGAGAGAGAGAGAGAGAGAGAGAGAGAGAGACTGGTACTCTCACATCTGGCTACTTTTGATTTTCAGCCCCCAAAAAGCAGGGCTCTACTGCAGGTCACTTGAAAGCAGCTTACAGTAATGTCCACAGAAGGGACTCAGCATGAGCCCCTAGATCTCAGGAGGGCTCCAAACCACTCACTGATCAGCTCATCACACATTTCCAACAGGGCATCATCTCCACCCTTGGATACACTCAAAACCCTCTTGGACATAATCCTCAGCAGCCAGATCTAGCTGAGGCTGTGCTGAGCAGGGAATTGGACTTGATCTCCAGTGGTGCCTTCCCGACTCAACTATTCTATGATTCCACAAGCACTAAATAGGTAAAACTCAATGAAATTTTGCCCAAGCTTAAACTTGTGACAGACTTGTTGCTTAAATAATTTACAATCTCTATTTCTTATACTACTTAATGCTCAGCATTTAGAAAACAATAGGAAAGTAATGCTCTACTACGTAGGCATTTTAAATAGCAAGCAAGGGCATAACCAGCTTAATTTTTATTGAAAAGGAATCTGGTTTTCTAAATCTGGCCTTATTACTAACCGAAGAAGAAATGTATTCAAAAGACAATTACACAATGCTTTACAATTTATTTATTTACTTATTTTGGTCAGGCTTTTACAGCTATTAAGAAGATGCTGGAAAGTTTTAAGAATGTGCTGCTATGAAAAAGTAAACATAAGCTACACTACAAAAAAAAAAAAAAAAAAAAAAAGAAAACAAACCACATAAAAAAAACTCCCAAACACCCCAGAACTTTCCTTTTACAGTTGTTCCAGTATCTTCCAAAACCTTCTTCAAATATTCCCTCCATAATTACCAAACTTGTTGGCTTCTTGGAAGACAGCTGTCTAATATATTTCTACCGAAATGTGTTGTCACTGATAGGAAAACCATAACATCAGGAACAAAAAGGTTCAAAAGCAACAAAAAAATATATTTTTTTAAGATGCTTGGAGTACTCCATGAATTTTCATGAACTTCCCTGACACTTCTTTCTTACAAAACAATCTTTTTTCTAAAATATATCACAGCTTATTTAAAACTTTTTTTTTCTTGCGAAATAAACAGTATCTAGTACAGTAAAAGCAGTCACTGCAATATGAAGTGGATTTTCTGCTTAGGATAGGCAATATTTCACTGTTTCCAGGCAAACAGAAGTGAATAACAGCCATGTAGTCTTACTTCCTAATAAAGTAAAACTTATGTCTCCTTCTCTACACTGGGCTCATTTGTCAGATTTGATAGTATTGAACTGAGGGGGAGAATCTCACCAAATACTAATTTCCTACATATGTGCTTAAATAAGTAACCAAGTAAAAAGAAACTGTAGATTATGTAGGAAACACAGAGGGATAAATTCCACCACCAGAAGACACACAAGGTCTCCATTTTATTACAAAAAGCCTTGGAAACTAAGATTTAAATAAAAAAGTTTGGGGGACAGAAAACAAAATAAAAAAGAGAGGGAGAGAGAAGGATACCCTGCTGCCAGGGAGCCTTAAGGAATTTTAAGAGATGTGTGTGAAGCAGAAGGAAAAGAAGAACTTGGAGTTTTGCAGGATGCAACAGCAAAGTCTGGATCAGCTTTACAGCAGAGCAGGGTAGCCTGGGCAATTCAGTTGGAAACAAGATTTTATATTTATTTATCTTTAATAAAGACTAAAATATTTCTCCCCATTTTATTTTGGGCACTTCCAAAGCAACTCAAACCAAGCACCTTGGAGCTCTTCAGTGTCCAAAAAAGGCTGCAGCATGTGAATGAACAAGAATTTCCAGATGGCATGTCTCGTGAACTCGAATAAGACATCCCTGGAGTATTAAGTAATGAAATTTCTACTTCCTCCAGCTACTTGTTGCTTGCAAGAATTCAGATGGCACCAAAGCATTTCACTGGAAAGGAAAACATTTTAAACCCTGCAGTTCTACTTTGCCTGAAACCTAATGTGGTGTCAGGAGGCCCTTGTCTATGGAGACAGACTGAGTGCATGATAACTTAAGTCTGACTAATCTTGGCTTCTCTATTTGGATGGTATATTGTTTTGATAACAGGGAGATCATAAATTCAAACAGACTGGAATGAGGGATGAGCAGTGAAACAGAGACTGCAGGTTTCATGGCTATGCAGTGTACTTATGATAACAAATACAGCACCCCACTGGGAAACAGCAGCACGTCACAGCTGTACAGTTTTTCTTTCTCCTAGAGACATAGTTAAGCCAAAAAATACTGCAAATAAAAGTACAATATAGAAAACTGTAGTGTTGTGTTCTGCTAATACTTTTACATTCCCTTTATAAATGGCATTTTGAATCCTGACAAGAGGATAATACTAAACATGAAATGATTACTAAAAGAATAATAGCAGCACTGTTCTGAGAAGGAACAAGAATGAGTAACTGAAAGGTGACTAGTCAAAAGATAACCAGAAATAAAATCATTTTTTGGACTGTTACAGATGAGAAAAGTAAAATGGGTTTCAGTAAAAGAAAAAATCAGTTACTCAAACATGGAAAGTTGAGGAAATATACCATTAAGAACCCCAAAGCTTTTGTTCGAGTATTTAGTAATGAAATGTTTAGTTTCTCTATCCTAAAAACCACATTTTGTTGTTCTTATTAAAATAAATTAATTAATAAATTTAATAAAGGTTGGCCTTGAAAACAAACACATTGTTTCAAAGCCAGACCTTAACCTCCCTTTCACCAACTTCACTAATTTATAACGTAGCTTAATATCCTGCAGGGCCCTGCTGGCAGCCAGCCCTATCCTTTCCCACCACCTCCTCCCTAGGGAAAGGCCAAGAACTGGCAGCAGCATCATGAGCAGATGAACAAGCAGAGGCCCCTTCCTGCACCTCCAGCACTGCAGCCTGGATGGGAAGGAGCTGCCAGGTAACAGGAGAGCTGGGCATGGGAGATTCCTCCCAGCCACAGGCTGCCCAGTGCAGTCCCAGGCACTGCTGCACCCCTGCTCCAGTCTGCAGGAGGAACTGCACAATTCCTGGACTGGTTGGCCCTGTTTACCTCATTTTAAATTATCCCTGGAAGAAGGTTTGGGGTGGCCCAGGAATGTCTATTTCCATCCAAGTTGATACCACCTCTGAGTCTGGTCATGAGTGGTTAAAAGTTGGGAGAGAGGCCAGAATGCCCTTTCACACTCCTAAGGCACATTCTGAGCTGGGAATGCAGAGCTGGGATTTCAATCTCAGTTTCATGAAAGTCAAAAGAGAACAAATCTTAATGTAAAAAACTATGTTCCTCTATCCCCAACAGTCTCTCACCTACTCTTCACAATGCATAAAAACCTTAACTGCTGCTAATTCACAAGTGTCAATCCTCATTTAAGGGCAATCTCTTCTATAAAAGTATGCTATAGCTCATTTAAAAAGCAATAGAGTGCATCTGCTCTTTACATCACACTTTTAACAGGTCACTAAAAGTATTTACATATATCTTTCTTTCTCCTATCCCACACCATCATTCATTCTTTCTAGGGCTCTTCCTCTTAGAAAAGAGATGGAAGTCACAGTTAGCTTTCCTAGAATTTCCTTCAACTATTGCAGAGGGTGAAAGGTAGGTATTGTCTAGTTGCATTCATTCCTTAAAACATCTTGGAAGTAGGACTAAAAGCAAAATAGGAGTTGAAGACAAAAAGACCTTTACATGTCCAATCTTATATCCTCACTGTTTTTCCACAAAGGATTCAAAGTACAGTTCACCTCACGTACAAAATGGTTGATTTAGGCTGTAGCTGCAAATCCCTTGGTTACGACAGAGTGAATAAATTATATTAGCACACAGAGCAGATGGATTCAAATCAACTGTTCCTGTGCAGCATCAGGTGTACTAAGCTTTTTTTTTTTTAGGCTAAACATCACTACCATACACCAAATGATCAGTCTTAGACTAGTCCCAGCTTGGTTTCATTCATGGAATGAAATAATTAATAAGGATTTTCCTCAAATTCTTTGTCCAGGATCACAGGCCCAGGAAAGTTTGTACATCTTATGCTTAGCCAGATTCTCCAGCTTGTCCATAATGTGCCACCAGCACTCAACAAGTTAGTGAGATTATTTTTGAAAAATCAGATATTAAAAAAAAAATAATCAGAAAATTAACAAAACATTTTAGAACTTTATTTTTATACTAGGGATTGAAACTGCTTCTGAATTTACAGCTATTTCTCCTTCAAAACACCACTACGGTTCCTAAGGGAACCACTAATAATGGACATTAAAAAAATAATGTTATGTTTTACATAACTACCTGTTCTTGTAATTATTTTATAGGGAGTACATGTCAAAAAGGCTAAAGAAAAACAAAGTTAGATGCTACAATCTGTAAACCAATATATTCTCTTATTTCAGAGAAGTAAGCAGGATAAAGGTAATCCTGCTCAGGCAGGGGGGTTGGACTAGATGATCTTCTAGGTCCCTTCCAACCCCTAATATCTGTGAATCTGTGAATCTGTAAAGGGGAGATAGAAATAAAAAAATCCAACACATCTTCCACATTTTGAGCAGGTTAACAACTTTGCATGGTAGGTGAAATAGGATGTGCCTCATCCATGCTAAGTTGTCTTTTCCCTCAGCAGAATTAAAGCCAGAAGTGACAGTGTTAATGAAGTGGCAAACAGGTACCCACTGTGGGGAGAGATTCAGCTGATGAAAAAGGTATTTCTCAACAGTTTTACATCTTAGAATAACCAAGAGCATTCCTCACCATCAATGACTCATGGAGCAGGGTGTCTGTTACTCTGTTCACAGATGTCATGTTGCTGGCATTGCATTCATCATAAGGACAGCAACCTTTCAGCATACAGAGAATTCCAAACTCACTGACAGCCTTATCTTTCCAGTATCTAATACCTTCACACAGAATACTGAAAACAACTCCACACTTGCTATTCCAATCCTGAAGCATTGTTTTCATTTTCTCCTTTCCCCTTCGGAAGGCATGAGGCACTTTTCCATCAAGGGAGATGATGGCAGCAGCAATTAACTACATTCACAGTAGAGGAAATGATTTTATACAGCTGCTGCCACACACACAATACATACAGAATAGGTCTGGCATCAAAGGAGGAGGCAGTTTGCTCGTGAATGAAGAAATGAGTTGTCAAACATGTTTATGGACGTACTTTTTGAATTTATATCGTCCTCTAGCAGCTCGTGTAGATTTAATTGTTGCTTAATAGGATATTCTTTATTTTTGCTAAAATGTAGCAGTGGAAGTTTTGCTTTCTGCAAGTTGCTTTTGTAATTTGGCTCTGTGTGCTACATCTAACACAAAAATGTAAAAAGCTGAGCAACAGGGAAGCTACAGTTAGCCCAGTGTGCCTAACTGCCTTTCCTTTTTATTATTATTTATATTATTATTATTGTTTATTTTTATTATTATATTTTTGTGTTTGGTTGGGTTGTTTTTTGCTTTTTTTAAAGAAAGTTATATACTGTAAGGTTCTACTTTACAACATCTAGAATCTGACAGTTTTCACTGTTCCCAACTGTGTGAAGTACTTCAAAGAGCTCAAACAGAGCAATGCATCTGTTTCAAAGAGATTACAATATAATTTCAAAAGTAACACAAGGGGGGAAAAAAAATGTGAAGACAGAAGAAAGATGTTAGTAAAATCAACCAGAACTCTATCACTAATAATGCATAAGTCACATCAATCAACAAAGCAATACAAAGACTATTAAGTTAATATTCACAGCATGCTAAGCCATTAAAGCCAATTCCACAATCAGAATTTTAAAAAATGATGGATTTAGATCTGCAATCATTTTCAACAAAGAAGCACTAAACATGTCATTTCAGCAGCAGCTTCATTACACTTTGCCTCAACTCTGCCAGTTCAATTTCACTTCTTGAAATATAAGCATGTGCAGTAACCCTGCCACGTCTTGTTTTCTACTGAAACAAATGTGAAGGAAAACCACCTGCATGGTTTATCATAAAGCTCTAATACACTGCACATCAAATGTCTCTGCAAAAGAAAAAGATTCTCACACCACTGGCAGTATTTTGCCTACAGCAACAACTGATGGAAAACCCACAAACCACACAGGCATGATTTGGTGGATTTGCTCTTAAGGTGTTATTTTGAGTCAAATATTGAAATTTTTTTATTATTATTATTTTTTAGGAGAGAAAAAAACAACAAAAAAAAATACTTCCATGCTAACTTGCAACCAGACACTCTCCCATTAAGTGGCACCAAGCTCTTGCTCCTCTCCTCATGCTGTGGTGGAATCCTGCAGTCCCTGCCCTTCCACTTCAAGTTTCCAGCAATATTCTAAGGGTTTTTCCAAGCAAGTTCAGCTCATCACAACTAAAGAAGCCAGGAATATCTTGCTTGCTTTTACTGAAGAGAGATTTAAGAGAGTCAGAAAGATAGTTAGAAATGGAGCACCCTTCTTTAGGGTGTAAAACAAATCTATGTAGGGAATAGTCTTGCACATAAATTATAATGACTGTGCTTTTAACTAACTTCTACTTAATTTTTGCCATTGTTTGCCATTTAAGAACAAAAATAGTACAAACAGGCTTGTTCTTTAAGAAATAAATGAAAACGATTTCATCTGTAATCAAAGATTATCCAGTTGCTAAATTACTGCCAAAAAAACCTAAAACTATAATAAACATAACCAATAAATGCCTGAAATAATGTAGTCAAATGCATTCCAGTCAATAACTGGTTTATTTATTCCACCATGGTGCAAGTAACTTATCTGCCCAAGGACCTGTTAGATGTGACTTGGTAATAGACTCAAAAAACTGACCTCTCATGATTACTGTGTTTTTCATCAACAGTGATACTAACCAAGTCAATTTGGACTTCAAAAGGAAAATCTTCATTTTCAGAACAATCCTGGATTACACTTTAGATAATATCAGACTGGACTATATTAAATATGGACTACATTAAAATTCATACTAAATAAAAACTAAAATAGACATATAACTTCTTTATAGCCAGCATTTTGTTGAAATAACTATAAAAAAAGTGCATAGTCCCACATGTGGGCAAAAAAAAAATATTCTTTTTTCTGTTCCTATGTATTCATGCATCCATTTGCACACCTACAGTCACCTACCTACAGTCAGAGTAGCCTATAAAATGCAACCACTTAGACTGAAAAATTCCTACATCCTGGTGCTTCCAGATGTGATATTCTCAATGTTTCTTGTCTGAATAGCCTCAACTATCTAGTGGTCTTCCATTTTCATTAGCTCACATACAACAGAAACAGCAAAAAGAATAAATGAGATAGAACAAAAACTTCCATTTCAATTTTGATTATTACAGCAACAGCTTCAGATAACTTTTATCAATGCTGTAGTGTCTTGAGTAACTTAGTTTTTAATTAAGCAGACCATTTCAGCAAGAATGGAACTTTTAGTATGAAGAATTATGCTGAAATCTGCATCTACTGCCATACAGTATTGGCTCTTTAATGGCATTTATTCTCTCCTTTGTAAATATTAGTAAACCATTACAATTGTAAAAATCCAAATGGGGCCCAAAACCACACAGACTGTGACAGGAAGGTTTCCATTCTCACAGCAAAGCACACATCATTTCCTCAGAACCTCTCAACAGAACAAAGAATTTCTCTTTAATCCTCTTTGCTGATGGTTAAATAATATTAAATAACACTTCATATCTGAAAAGGGACTCTAAGTTCCACTTCATGACTCAAAATCTCTCCCCTGAAATAACTCTACCAAAGCCATATACAGATGCACTCTGATGGTACCATTTTCTTGTCTTGGACAGAATTACAGAGCAGGTGGCTGACAAAGCTTCAAAATATAACATCAGCTAAATGCTCCTTGCTACTTAGTACTGAAACACTGCAGGGAAAGGGAATTCATTATTTTGGAGCCTCCCTGGCATGGCAAAACTTGGAAACACATTAAATCCCTATGAAACTTGTTTTGCTTTCACAGGATGTGCTGCTGGATGGAGCACACTGGTGCTGCATGCAGAGGTGATGCGCCAGCCCCCTGCAATGGCTGTAACCCAGCTCCTGACCTCCACATGGCACCCCATAACCCCTCAGGGCTGGTTAACCCCAGAAAGGAGACAGAGCCACCATCCTCCAACCACATTGAATCTCAGATGCAGGGCAAGCTTTCTGATTTTTATGCTGCATTGGTGTTTCTATCACAGGGCGCAAGTAAAAATAAATCAAGAGGAAGATAGTACAAAATGAAATCAGATGGCAGGCAACTCATCACTGAGCATTTGCCATGGACTGTAGAGATCTTCACCAGCTTGCTTCACATGAAGCTTTTGCTCTGGATACAACTGTATCATGTAACATGGAAAGACCTTCATCTCAGACTAATGACATTAAGCTAGAATATTTCCTGAAAATTTGTTTTAATGCAATAGAAAATTATTATTATTATTATTATTATTATTATTATTATTATTATTATTATTATTATTTAGGTGCCAGATTCAGCAAGGCTGCTACCCCAAAGTGCTTTTATTTCAGGCTGGCAGAAGGGTGAAAACTGGAGGCCAGGAGAGCTGCACTCCAGCTTATTCACACTCAGTGGTCCCCATTGCTGCAGCAATTACAATGCAGCCTGTTTGCTGGCACAGTGCTGGGGCTCTGTGGAGACCCAGGGTCCCTGCCTACAGAGACTCTGGGTGCCTTCTACAGTTGTCCTCAGCTAGGGAGTGTGCTATGGCAAGAAAAACACTTCTGCCTAACAGTGAGTTAGCAGAGCTATTTTCTTCTAATATTAACCATTTAAAGAAAGCTCTGTCTGCTGATTGCATCACTAACTGCAACTCATTTCTGCCCAGCTGTTGTATCCAACAGTTGGTGGTAGAAAGCATTAATTAGCATGCCACGTTATGCTATCTGCTGTTAAGGGAATATTGATTGCAAGTTAACTACTACATGGAGTATCACAAAAAATTCTAAATGGCACTTTACACAGAGCAGCTCTCTGCACACCATAGCAACAGGGAGAGATTGAAGTAAAATGGTCTGGTTTCTATAGCAACTATCACCCAGACCATCTGTAATCAAAAGAAATCCTAGCAAGGGAAACAAAACGGGAGATTTTGTATACTGGCAAACTCTTCATGTATTTTAAATATATTGCTTCTTAACGTTCAACTCTACTGGTAAAATATTATTTAAGTGCAAGAAATTTACATAAGTTTCTGAAAAAAAAAATTATTTAATAAAATACTAATTAAAGTTTACCATCTCTATCTCCCTTACTACAAAATATACGCCTACAAAAAAAGCCAGTGTTTTTCAGATATCAAACATGTATGACCCTCAAGATCCATAATCCATGTGCTTATCAACTATTACTACTTTATTTTGAAACTCAAATACTGTAAGAGAGCTACTAGTATAATACTTTTGTATCTACTACACAGAGCCACTTTTAGAAAGATATTATTTCAGTCAAACATTTAACCACGCTGTTTCCAAAACATAAAATATAAAGGCTTACACAGTTTTGAGGAAAAAAATAAAAATAAAAATATCCTAGGGTATGAGAGAATGGTAAAGGAAAAAAACAAAACTAAAATAAAATAAACACTTCTATAACCAGAGAGGTATTTGTGTCATGTGGTTCATGTGCTGAATAGGATAATATTATACTAAGGCACACCACATATGAATGGAAGGTAAATTTAATGTTAGAGATTCAAGGCACTCTCTTCTTTACCTTTCAGTATTTTAAATGCTGAGAAAATGAAAGGGACCATTAAATCTGCATGGGGAAACACTTTTGTACTAAATATGGAAATTAACTGCTTATAAATAGGCTTTTCATGACATACAGAACCAGGAATCAATGAACAAAAAATATTATCAACATCAGTCCATTTCTTTTGCTTAGGAAAGTGATGATTTGCAGAACATCAATCACTCACACTGAAGGCAGGCACTGCAGCCTCCTCTGTTCATGCAAAGCAGAAAGGGGGCAACCTGGAACAATGGCAAAACCACTTCTCTCAGTACAGGGAAGAGATGCCAAGAAACCACTTCAGTGATCCTCTGATGTCAGTTTATTCTTCACTGGAGCTTCCATGGCAGTTGCTTAAACTCACCTCCTCTCCATCAGGATAGGCTGAAACAGATGCTCTGCCTACTGCTTGGTCTGTCTGAATGTCCCCCTGCTTACCTCCCTGGGACAGAGCAGCAGGACAGCTGGACAGTAGCACTGGTGACTGCTCCAGCACACACCACCCTTCTCTGCTCTGCCTGACATAATGAGCTGAGAAGCAGCAGAAGCCTCTGGATGAGACCTTGAATAATTATATTCACCAAGCCTGCAAACCTACTTTCTGCCTGTTAGCACTGGGGAAAGCAGACAGGCTAAATGAGTTGCAGTGGCAATGGCTGCATACCTCACAGAATGTGAGGGGTTGGAAGGGAGCTAGAAGATCATCTAGTCCAACCCCCCTGCCAGAGCAGGGGCACCTAGACCAAGTCACCCAGGAACAGATCCAGGTGGGTCTGGAATGTCTCCAGAGATGGAGACTCCACAACCTCCCTGGGCATCTCCTGCCACCATCATATCCACCCTTCCGACATGGATGAGAACACTCCACCTGGGACTGTTTTGCTGTTGGTCCTTCAGATGGCACAAAAGCCACCACATGAAAAAACAGTCTGGTCTTCTCACATTATATGAAAAAGAAATATAGCTGACCCAGACAGCAAAGTGCAGTGCAAATAAAACAACATGTTGAGATTTTAACCATAGAACCACAGAATCATAGAATGTTTAGGGCCATAAGGGGCCTCCAAAGGTCATCTAGTGCAGCCCCCCTGCAGTGAGCAGGGACACCCTCAACTAGACATCGAGATGCTTTGATTTTACATGAAAAATAGGTTGCATTGGAACTCAAAGACAAGAGTTACTTGACAGAGTCTAGCTACAAGAAAATTCAGAATGAGTCTTATAAGAGTTCAATCCAGTGCTAAAGGGTGTCTTCATATAACAGACCTTCGAAACCCCTTCTATGAAGATGTCTCTATTTGTTTAGATGTGAGAGAAATCTCAGCTCCCAAGCAATCTGTAATTATCCTGAATAATAACCAGCAGCTGTAGTGACTGTATACTCTTCTTTCACAGATTTATGCAAAATTAAATAGATCTAAAGTGCTGTTTTCATAATTCTTTAGTAATTTACAAAATACACTAACACACTAGGAAAAAGTGGGAATATTGTGGGGTACTAAGGAGAAATCCTTGAAATGGGTTATCTAAGGAAGTCATTACCCATAGGAAATCATATCCTTGGCTGTGTCTCCATTGGCAGCTACACAGCACAACTGCAGTCATTCTGTATATATGTAGAACTGGACATTAGGGGAAAAATATAAATGAAAATCCCAGCAAGAATAGTCAGACACTGGAACAGGCTGGCCAGGAGGTGGTGGAGTCACCATCCGTGGAGGTGTTTGAGGCTCATTTGGATCTAGTTTTGAGGGACATGGTTTTGGGATGAACTTGGTAGAGCAGGGTTAATGGTTGGACTTGATGATCCCAAGGTCTTTTCCAGCCTGAATGATTCTATGAAAGGGTTGCATTTCTATCAAGATTTAGTCTGGTCCCCTGGACAAAATATTTCCAGCACAAATATGATTCAACCATTGCTTTGGACATTTCCAGATCCATAAAAGATTGGGGTACTTTTGGGGCACACCTTAAAATTCCATTTTTCTGACTTTTGTTTCCTATATGAGAAATCTGCTTCATGCTTATCAAAAACATTCTATAATCAGGAGTTTTACTTCCATATAATTTTGTTGAGTTTTCTTAATATATAAAGCATGAACTCTCTGAAATCTTACAGCAAACTAGAGCTTATATGTGCCTCTTTAATTATAGCATGTAAAAATTTCATCACAAAATGAATGAAATTTATGAGTTTTGCTCAGTTCTGATCTTTTACTGAGGTTTGAAAACATGTAAAGTAAGAGCATGAGAAAAAAAGACCCATCTATGAAGATATTGACAATTTAAAACAAAACAAAACAAAACCTAAAAAAAACCCCACACACAAACCTAAACTTCTTAAAAGTATATTAAAATATTCCACAAACATTTAGTAGCAAAATAGTGTTTTATCCAATTTGCTTTATATTTTCAAAATATATCTCTTACCAAGTTAATGAACATTAATATTAATTAGATCCTCAGATACTCGAGGTACAGAAGAACTTCTCTGCAACTGTATAACTAACATACAACTTAGAATTTCTAGGAATTCTATACTCCTTTATCTCTTATGATGTAATTGGTTTAGTGCTATACCTACGATATAAGTGCACTAGCAGAGAAAGTTTTATCTATGAAAAAATTTAAAATACCATGCAGTTTTAAAAAACACAAAATAATTTAAACAAAGAGTTATAAACACAAAATAATCCTGCTAGAATAGAGATCTACATCCACCATAGGATGGTGAAGTGCAAGATGAAATCAAAACTGTTCTTAGTAGAAAGTTTGTCTTCATTTCTGACATCTGTAAAACCACAGCATGAGACATATTCCATTTTAAATGACACTGCAAAAGGTCAGAACAATTTCCCTAACCTTGTCAGGGCTGGCAAGATTGATACTTGTTTTAGGTAAACTTAGCATCCATGTCATGTGTATTGGACTAAATATAAAATTCGGAGAGCTGGGGAGAACAAACATGTATTTGGAAATTAAAAATGGAATTTCATTTTCCAGACCAACAAAAGAGCAGCAGTTCTGTATCCAAGAATATAATTCTGTAAATATTAACCAGTTCACTGTCATCTGATTGTTCTTACAATTTATCTGGAACTTGGATACAGGTGCATGGAAACTGAATAAAAGCATGACTAACCTCCTTGCTGGTCTACCCTTTATAACCATAGTAGAATTTCTTAAGAGTTGCTTTTTTTTTCTGTAACTCTTCAAATTCCAAAACAATCTCAGCAAGCATACAAAAAAAGTAGTTACTGTTTCATCTTCTTCCTAATTATGCTAACTAACCAATTAACGTTGGCTTCTGCATATTCAATCTTTATTTAATTTTTAATAACAATATAACAAAAAGACAAAGGTATTGGGTTTAACTCTTAACTGCAAAATGTAGAAGACACAGAACACATTTGCACCATAGTCAAAAGCAGCTTTCTTTTCATCAGAGCATCAATCAATCAATACAACTCACAAATCATTTCCTATATCCACCCCTGAAACAGTGATTTAGTGCTCTGGGCTGAGTTGTTGCAGCCTAATTGATATAGAACTGAATAATAGCCATATTTTATTCACTGTATAGAGAATCTTTATGAAATATTGAACAGTGAAGGACATAATCAGAATTCTGCAAGCACATTTTTATGTATTTGTGGCCTTAAGCTTAGATATCCCTTAAGCTGGCAGCAACAACACGAGCATGAAAAAAATACAACATTTGGGGTCACTGATAGAATATGTTTTGAATATTACAATTATATGCAGCAAAAGATTTATCTTCAAAGGATATGCGAAAACACAAAGAGATAAATCCATCAAGCACACAACACATTCTCCTGGCTGGTACATGCAGCAGAATACTTATTAGGAAAAAAAATACAAGCGTATTGGCAGTGCCCAGTAACTTCAGATCTAGCACATTTATCTCCATGCAATTCTAATGAAAAAAAACCAAAACATAAACAACTGTATTCATAGGGACCTAAGCCTGATTGCAGAGTGAAAAAACCCCACAAACTTATTTCACAAAGAAACAATGTTTTTTACAATTTGAAAATGGCTTGGGTTTGTTTAACTGAATAAACAACATATCACTGTACTAATTATGGGCACAGCACCTTTACAAAAGATACATATATTATATATTATGCTTTTCTACCAATTATTTATATTTTTATAACTATAGACAACCACATTTTCTGTTGCCCTGAATACATGTCGCTGAGATACAACAAAAACAAATTACCCAAATAGGGCATTACTGTTGTTGGCAGAAAACCATTACAACTTATTCTTAAATAAAGCTATTTTACTGTTTATTGTCAAAGCATGAGCAATACCAATCACAAAGAGCTATCCCTTGTGTCATAAACACGGGGACACGCTGCTGTGTTTCAGCAGTGATCATGAAAAGAATTAGAGAACCCAGCTCTAGCAGCCTCTCTAAAACATGACCCTGTAGACACTTTGGATTGTACTTTGAATTCATGCTATGCTTTATTCAGTAATTAATGAAGCAGTGATGATTTCTCATCCTTCATTGGTCACTATGTTTGATTAATGTAATTAACCTAGTTAACCGTGTTTGCAGTCACACACACAAAAAATAATCAAATTAAATTATTTATAAAAACTTTTTTAAAATACTGATACTGTCTTTTTGTTGTTGCATGCTTGGCATGATAATTGATCTTTTGTATACTCTTTTTAATGTGTTAGGCCAAAACGGAAAACAGATTAGTCAACATATAAACCACATCTGGAGTAACTTCCCTGTAATGTCTTTATGCCTTTTTACTGACTTTCAATAACCCTTTTAAGCACTTCTTACCACTTTCAGCAGGGTTTCCAAGAGATGCCAATTGCAACACGTAGCTCAACTTCATGGAGTTTACACTTGAATGCATAATCTTTGAAACGAAATTAATTATATGAATTAATATGTGACTTCTGGTTAATTAAGTGGCTTTCACAGTATAGTGTATATTAACTTTCATTGCCAGTTTTTAAATGTGCTTTTTTTTCTTGTTTGCTGAACTGCAATATTTCCTGAAGCAGGAGAAGAGTGTATCACTGGACTGTGATCTTTACAATCCAAGTATTTAAACTGCAGAAATAACTGCTGGTAGCCACTTTGTAGACCACCAAAAAGTGGTGTGCTTTGCAAATATGTGAGGCAATTTATTAACAACACTCCAAAAAAACATCCTACAGATCAGAAATTTAGTCTTGTTTTTTTTTGCAGTCTAGGTCTAATGCCATCACCTACCAGCTGTGAAAACTCCCCTTGAAGGAATGAGAGCTTTTAAGTCAATCTCCTTGCATAGTAAAGAGATACCCCTCTGAACCACATGAAAAATAAGGTTTCTCATTCAATTATTCAATTAAAACAGGTTTCTTGTGGCTGCATTTTGAAAGGACAGGACAAAACCAATTACATTTACTGTATTAATAAACCATAAAAATATAGGCTCTGTCTTTGATCAATTATTGCTAAATGGTGATAGGTATAGTAAAAACAGCCTAATATATCACATAAGACTTTAACAAACATAAGAGTCTGATTTGTTAGATGCTACACAGACATAAATAATACAATGCTGGACACGGTGGACTTAAAATTATTTATATGTAGTTCTACAGAGAAGGACATTTAATCTGCATGGGACCTCACAGCTACCAAATAAAACAGAATAAAAATTAAAAGCATTCATTTAGACATTTTTGAATCACAGAAGGTTGGGGGCTGGGGGGGGGTATCCATTTTTGACCCATTTTCCATACCATTAAGAGAAGCACTCTTGGGAATAAATAAAATCACCTGCTTTTGTAGCACTTGCCTTGATTTTTCATAATAAGTCAAACCCACTAGGACACCAACTGCCTTCAGTAGGATGAAGTAATTTTATACACACAAACTGAATATTTGCACTACACGGTCAAATGCTCTGGTGTCTTAATCTTGTCAAGTCCCACATTTATATAACCATAACAAATCTCCTCTTATGTCACACTTGAGAGACATTATTAGAAAGTTTATTTGAACAGTGCTTGGACACCAGCAAAATATTTATAACAGATAGCTAAATTCAATGGACAAATCATCTAAAGAGGACATGTAACATGAGTTAACTTCTATATTTATATCATAATGCATTATTATTTAGAAGTTATTGTTCAAAAAAAGCAACAGAACGTAACAAAGAAAAAGTCAAGTAAGCTATCCTGGTAACTTCTTTAAAGCTTCTGCCAAAAAATGCAGTTGAAGGCCATCTAATATTTTTATCTGTTTCTTCTTTATATACATGCCTACAAACATTTCTGCTAGAACACTTTAAAGAAAATATTACTTTGCTATAAAATATCAAATACAGAAACACATGATTATTAAATGGTGTTACTCAAAACTGAATCATTGTCATCAAAAAATTGTACAAAATTAATATCTTTTCATTGCCATTTCCTTTTTCGTATTTCACAGTCTGGTGGCTTCCTATACAGCAGAGAATGGGGGATGAAGTGCCCAGGGAGAGCATGATGTTGGTCTGCTCATGTTTCCCCATGGCAAGCAACAGTAGGAAAAATGAGATACTGCTGCTCTGGCCAGCCATATACAACTATCAGGAGAAATCTATACCTCTCCCTAGTACCATATGAATAATGCATTACCTGCCTAACCATGTAGGATTCATCTTTGAAAGTACAGGCTGGGTCTCCCACAGCACTCTAAACAGTTTTGTAGTATGGTACCCAAAGTGATGCAACACTAGGTCTCCTCTGCTGTATTTGCTTAGCACTTCTAGCTACAACCACCTCCTGTTAGAACCATTTTGTTGTTAAAAACTAGGAGAGTACAGTCCATTTAAACTTCTTTTTTTTTTTTTCAGATAGATGTGGGTGTTCAGTACTCTGAAAAATAAACAATATTTGACAAGTAAGTGAAGTGCAAACGATTGCATTTCAGTCCAGATATGTAACCCAGACCTTGTCATATCTGATATGTGAACATCAGAATGGCTAAATGGGATCAGTCCAGTTCAGTGGAGATAACGGAAGCCTAAACCAGCAAAACTGTATTTCTCTGTCCAAAGTCCTTCCACATTTCCCCATCGCAACCATCATGTTGCCCCAGTGTTCTCAATTCCCTAACTCCCTCATGCACTAAATCCCCATTCTCAGTGGCACCACAGTGCTCCCAGTTTCCACAAATATCCCTTCCTGCAAGGGCAAACTTCAGAAGGCAGCAGCTGTCCTGAAACTACACATGCTTGTAACCCCAAGACAAGCTTTACATCTACTGACCATCCAACTATTGCTATATAAGGTGGGCAAAGGTCAGATTTCACCCATCTACCCACTGTGGAACCATCCATTTCTGCCTGCTTCACAGCCCCCCTCTGTTTCACAAAGTCAGCATAAAATTAACATCTTTAGGATCTCCACTGCTCTGCCAAACTTGATGAAATAAACCAATGAGTTTGCAGGAAAAGGGTTTCCACTGGTAAACTGATGTGAAAGCTCTAGAGACATTAAACAGTAACTCACATATGTCACGTACGTATGTGGAACTTGGCATGATTAAATTAATTTCAGCAAAACACACATATCTATTTAAAAAGGGGGACTAGGTAATGGTGAAGTACTTATGAAAGCAGCAATCTAGACAGGATCATGAACAGTGCTGTTTTCACACAAAACCCTTCTGCAGGCCTGTAGCTTATAAGGTCAACCTGATCTCAGAACCTACAAAGAACTGTCAAGACAGAGCAAGGAGGTGATGTTACAGTGTTAATCACATTATTACTGGGATAATACATGAAGGACAGGAGTCCACGCATCTTTTATGGAGCTGCTGAAAACTAAATCTTCAGAGAAGTGCTAGAAAAATTACTTCAGGCATGTTAAAGCAGCTGAGTCTGTTTATTGCAGTCAGAAAGTTAAGAGGTGACTTAAACAAGGATTACATGTAAGCTAGAGTAGGAAAGGCTTCTAACAGTAAACAGGTCTTTCATCTAGTGGAAAATGTCACAATAAAAGCAAAGGATTAGAAAGAGAAGCTAGACAAATTAGGTGAAAGCAAGTGCATTTTGAACAGTCTTTAAAGGTAGATGGCACAAATTTTAAAAAACCAGGGAAGGCTGTCTGAGGGGAGGGGAAGAAATGGGGAGAACAAAGTGGACGAAGGATTTTTTTAACATTAAAATGAATTGAAGAAACTTGCAATGACCGCTGTTAAACCCATCAAAACTGCAACATAAACACTTCTGATGTGCTTCAGTAATATTTAAATAATGTGAGGCTTAAATTAATGTTGAGCTACAACAATAAATCTGATTCACAGTGCTATGATCTCTAAAAGGGTATTCTATAAACCAAGCTCAACCTCACACTTCCTCCTCCTTCCTGTTGTTACCAATTTATGAAACCTTCACCATTTTCATCTAGAATCTAAAACCTTGCATATTACTCGAGCTTATGTTTTGGATCATTTGGCATTTGATGCTGTGTGCCATTTTCCATTCCTTGGTTTGCTGCAGTGAGGTTGCTGAGCATACATCTACCTGCCCCTCTGAAACTAATCTGCTCTTCTTTGTTTTCACACTACACAGGGCCCCCTGAGTCACTGCTTGCATTTGCCTAAGTTACAGCTCCTCATTACAAGCAACGATTCATAATTCTCCAGCTGCTCACCCAGGTTTCACGTGGGGACTTGGGCAGGCTGTGGTTACAAAAGGCTTCAGCACAATCGTGCAGTGCACTTGCTTCCCATCTTTTAGCACCAGCCTACTGATCATGGCCAAGGAGAGCAAAATCCAGCTTGAAAGCAGCAGCTGTTTCCTGATGGAATATTTGGCTTCCAAACCAATGACCTACTCAGGTTAATATACAGAAAATAACGTGTCAATAAACTGCAGAGCAGCTTGAACGAGCCAAACTCAATTTCATTTGCTGGCATGTTACATATCCATAAAACAGGACTTATCCAGGATAGGTCAGTGATGTTGAGCAATGTCCTTGTCCAACTGAACCCTGTTCCAACCAGTGGAAGGAATCACTGCTGCAGATTAGAAGAAAAGCCAAAAATCACCTGAGTTGCCTCAATTAAAAGAAAATTCACAAATCATGAGGCAGTCTGACAAAATTTGAACATAAATACCCTTAAGGCAAGCAAGGCATCACCACAGACGTGGCAGGAATTGTGCTGCTTCAAATGCAGGGTATCCATCACTACAAATTTTGGTTTTCTTCCTCGAAGAATATTGTTCTTGATCACAAACAGAAACAAGGGAAAGAACAGCATCCACTCATTCTAATGCACTCTGAACATGTGTGAAGATGACACGCCACTGTGGCTCCCCAAAGAAGGCATGATGTAAGAAATGTTGGGAATAATCCAACACTGCAAAGTTCTCCCATCCTTTTTGGGTTACTCAGAAACCCAAGCATTTGGCTAAACATTTAGCTTGTTATGTAAGCACACACACACTTCAGAGGGACAGATCTCAGAGAGTTGTAGTCAGTGGAGCAGACTCTGGCTGGAGGCCTGTGACTAGTGGAGTCCCCCAAGGGTCAGTACTGGGTCCAGTATTATTCAATATATTCATTAATGACCTGGATGAGGGGGTAGAGA
>WYEA01024395.1:0-17226 GCA_033558465.1 Alcedo atthis | reverse complement strand
GGGGGGGGGTGGGGGGTTGTCCCGCCCCCCCTGGTTGGGGGAGGGGGGGCGGGGTGGGGGGGGGGGGGGGGGGCCAGGACGGCCTGGGGGGGGCAGGGGAGCACTCGGTGCCATGGGGGCTCCTCTGATGGTGTCACAATCATGGCCCTTTCCATCTCAGCAGGGCAGCCTAGGAAACTCTGAGTGAGGAGCAAGTGCATTAGCAGCACACAGACGAACCTCTGTGCTGCTTTCCTTTGTTCTCACAGGTACTGAAAAGGAAGTTAGGATCTATATATATCTAGTAGGAAAATCTTGCCTTACAGCACATTGAAGATGTGTTTTACCTGACGTGTTGTGTGCAAACAGTTGCACTTCAGATATGGGCCTTTCTAAAGTGAAGTGGCAGACTGAGGAGTTTGTACTGTTATGTTTCTGAGTGAACATTTCTGGTACCTTCCAACCATACCAATACCATATGTTCTTGACAAAGATGCCTGTTTCTTTTTCCAGTCCACAGGCACGTGGTTCTAGCATAGCTCTGTGCTTCCTAGGGGGAATGAAAGAGGAGGGTTTTGTAGCTCTGAGGTGGGAAATCCTGTATTTTCACAGCTCTAAGGATTTAATATTGTTTGATCTCAGTAATAACTCCTGCAGCAAACAGACCTAAGGGAACACTTCAGATGATTACAGGACAAAAAGCCTGGGTAAATTTAGGTTACTGCTTGTAAAACAAGCATGGGACAGAGAGGTGATGGAGGAAAAGATGCCCATGGCTCTGAGCCTTCAGGGTGAATGAGCTTCTTCTCAGTTAACTCCATGGGCTGCATTCTCAGGCAGGAAGTCTGGCAAATACTGTCCAGCCTAGATCTCATTTGTGGCAGCCACACCACCACTTTGATTACTTTTTGTTTTCTACTGTATTTGTAGTCAAGTTCAGTAAGGGATTTTATCAGCTGTTGTGCCTGTACTTGCTCTTCTCCATCTACTCTGCTAGTGAGCCTGGTGTCATAGAACCACAGAACAGCCTGGGTTGGAGGGGATCTCAATAGATCACCTGGTACAACCTTTCATGGCACAGTGAGCTAGCTGAGCTAAGGTGCAGTCCCTGCCACTGGAAGCAGGTCAGTGGGAATTGCAGATGGCTAAAGAGCTGCTGCTGACGAAGAGTAGGAAGAAATTCAAGGGCAGCATCCCTGAGAATGAAAAAACTTTCAGAGGGCAAGGTCACATGATCCTCTTTTCCCTTTATATCCAACCAAAATGTGAACCCAACAGTTTATATTGTGGTTTTTGCTGTCACTTCAAGCAGCCACTGGTGGTGCAGTCTGCAGATTCTGAGTCTCAAGAGACTCCATGTTGCTTCCCAGTTCCCTTCTTTGGTTTTCTCCTTTCGTGGATACAGCCAGAGACTGGGTAATTACCATTTCTCTATGCACAGCCTATGTTGGCAATACACTACAGGGATAATATTTCTGTGTTCCAAGACAAGAGTGGTTTCTGTGGTAAAGCAAGAGTCTATGAATAGAAGTCAGCGTCTGGACTCATGTTTAAAATTGGTTCTTGGTGAGACACTGAAATAATGGCCCAGGGAGGTTTTTAGCCCTGTCCGCAAAACCCGATGCAGACCTGGCAGAGCGAGGCAGGCTTTGGTGACACCCTGTGCCCACCAGCAACGCAACGCTCTGTTGGTGCTGATCAGGCCGTGCAAAATGGGTTCCTTTCTGCGCAGTGTTCACACGCTGCCCGGCTCCGTGGCTCCTCAATGGCCCGGGGAACGAGCCGGACAATGACATGACAGGGAGGGCTCCGAGGCGGGCAGGGGAAGGAGGGTCCAGCAGGTGGCGGCCGGCGGCCGTCTAACCAGCGCGGCAACCGCCGGCTCCGCCCCGGGCACCGACACGGGCTGGCGGCTCCAGCGCGGGGCGGGAAAACGGGGAACAGAGCTGTCGCTGGGAGGAAGGGAGCGGGAAAAGGGGAGCGCCAAGCATCCTGCAGGTGCGGGGAAGGAAAGCGATGTGGTTTTTGTCTTTTCACCAACACTGCCAGCAAGCTGAGAGGCAGTAACCACTTGCAACAGTTACAAGTTGTAGGGACATAAACCAGAGAAAAATATCCTTAGGTTTACAGATTTATGACTATAGATATTTTGCTACAGATGTCCTCTAGTGGTGAGTATTCTCTGTACAGTCTTTCAGTCTTTCAAGGGGTGGTGTAACTGCTTAGCTCTAAATTCAGACTGAAGAATTCCTTAATTGGAAAAATGAAAATGTATAATCTTATTTCATACATTCAGATTTGTTGGGATTTTCCCCCTAGAATGTACAGGATTTTATAAGGAGATGTCATTCAATAGATTCTCAGCTGTAGGATGTTTTATGAACGTCCTGTGCTGCTGAGGGTTGATCCTACCTGCTCCCCCATGCCTCTCTCAGCTGTCACGGCTGGCTGGCTGTGCTGCTGGCAGGGCAGGGAGGAGCTGCTGGCTGTGCCAGGGCCCTCCTTTCCACATCAGCACATGTGCTGTTCACCAGGCTGTGGCCTGACTCCTTACTGGTATCACCTGCTCCAGCTCCAGGGTGGTCTCTCTAAGACACAGAAACACTTGTCTGGCCCCATCACCTTCATGGGGCTTGTGAGAGCCCAGCAGCAATGCCAGCAGTGCTTCCACTGCAGCTCCATGCTCCCTCCCTGCTGCAGCCCATCCTCAGGGAGCAGCTATGCTGCCTGCAGCTGCTCTCAGCAGCACCCACTTCAGTGGGCCAGGTTGCAAGCACAAGTGTGTGCACTGCACCAGAGAGAAAAGCTGTAACACTTCCAAAAGCAGCAGCGTGGAGTTTGGCCCCTACTTGGCTGACATCTCACAGAGAGGCAGCTTCCTTCAGATCTGGCATTTTGTTTCTGAAGCTATGTATGAAGGGATAGTTCACTCTTAGAAGGTATAGCCTGCAGTCCCCCTGCCCCTGAAGAATCAGGACTCTTCAGCAGAGGTAGCCAGGGTAAAAATTGTTTCCTCCTCCTATAGCTGCTCTTTACTGAGACAGATTAAACGTTTCTGTAGTCCACAGCCCTTGCCTAGCACCCCTGGCAGTGCCATGAGCTGGGTGCCCAAATTACTTTATGTCCTTCTTGTGAGCATGGAGCATCTCCTTTACATGAACAGAAACATCCCTCTGCTGCCCTCCCTGCTGTAGCAGCCAGCCAGTCAGGGGGGCACTTGCCCTTTTGTGGAAGCAGAGAGCTGGGGCTGACCTGGAACAGGTTAACCCATCACAGCCCTTCTGTGATGAAGAACCTGCTAAACTGTTCCAACTGAAAAAATAACTTCCCCCACATTAGTTTTCCTGCTACATTTCAGCACAAGGGCCCTTTTCTAACAAACTTGTCTTACCTTTGTTTCTACAGACTTTTCCTGGCCTTGGTTTGAGTGAGAACTGAACTAATTATCTTCAGTGATTTTACATCTCAGCTCAGTTCTAATTCCTTGCTCTGTCTGCAGTCAGCAGCCTGTTCTCACAGGCAGGGGCAGCTCCTGGCACTGATAACACTCCATGTTTAGAGTTACTTTCAAGGGTTGCAATGCAGACCAAGGCCACTGCTGGATCTTGTACCACACTGTGGAGAAGAGAGGTGGGTTAAAAGAGAGCATCTGTTAATTGGTCTGGGGGCTGCCCTGACCCTAAACTGTGACACCTCCACTCCCTACACTTCTTCAAGCAAGTACAGGAGGCACCAGCTATACAGAGGCAAGGGCAGTGTTTGCACAGAAGTAAGGTGTTCTTGCTGCACTTCCAAATCTATTCTGGCAGAAAAATGTACCTTTAGAAAGCATGTACCTTGTAACTGCACAAGAACAAGTTAAAATGGGGTAGCTGGCAACACTTAGCACTTGCATTAATCAGTAACAGCTGAAGTTAACTAATGCCCCTGTCCAGAGAAACCTGGGCTCAGGCAACACTCTGGGGCAGGGCAGGGCACAGGCTGAGTCTCACTGAGGGGGAGGAGGCTGCCCGGCTCCTCAGGAGCCAAACCCCTGCAGGCTGAGCACAGCTCATCCCGAGCTCTGGGGGGGTGGGAACCAGGGACCAGTCACTGCACCATGCATAGAATACCCTCTGGAGTCACCCCACTGTCCCGTTTCCTGGGTGGTGATCACTGAAGGCCAGCTGTACAGGTGGGTGAATGCTGGTAGCATAAATCTTGGGGTTTTTAGACTCTACAACACTGGTAGCAATGTAACACACAATTAGTGTCAAAACACCTTGGTTTTTATTTTCATATCCTTTTTGAATCAGGTTAAGCTGTAAACAATTTCTTTTCCAATCAAATACTGCCAGCTAGAATTACTTCCATTCATGCATCACTGAAAACAAAAAGGGTACTTCATCCTTAAGTATAGGTTGGTTGTTTTTTTTAAGCAATGTCACTGTATAGAGAAACCAATAGCTCGATTGGATGCACCCTGATTAGTTATGTAAACAGATAATCCAAAAATAACCTCATCAACAGAACTAATAAGTTGGTTCCTTCATAGAATGGAAATTAAAACGTCTCCTGACTTGAGGTTAACGTGGTCAGGAGTACAGAGCGTGGCACGTAAATCCATCTAGGAGGTGTATAAATTGCACTGTATCTGAATTAACAAAGTTATGCATAATGAAATGCACAG
This sequence comes from Alcedo atthis, assembly GCA_033558465.1. Lineage (NCBI taxonomy): Eukaryota > Metazoa > Chordata > Aves > Coraciiformes > Alcedinidae > Alcedo > Alcedo atthis. The sequence goes on along the minus strand of WYEA01024395.1, from coordinate 12,578 downwards.
TTGAAATTCATGCTATAAAGCATTTTTCAATATGAAGTGGCAGCCAGCTGGCAACCATAACAGTTAGGTTCTGCACCATCATTTATGGCATTATAGGTAACTATTACACATAGCATACTTTAAAACCCTGAAGGATTGTGTTACTTGAAACATTCTTCAGGCAGTCATTTGGTTTCAAACATTGGGAGAAAGACTAAAGATCTTGCTATCTTAGACTGGTTATGGTACCTTTGACTCTGATGAAGTAGATCAGATATGATGCGTATTTCACAGTAAGAAAGTTGCTTTAATGCCTTTTCTCCAACAGTAGGATTGGGTTAGATGTTTCTGCCCTCAGATCACCATTGTCCTGGTGAGATTCCCTTTTCTGAAGTTTGGGTAACTACACTGAGCACTTTTCCTGGTTTTTTTAACTATTCATCAGTCCTTTGAGTATATCTTCAGAGAGTTCCAGCAGGGGGAGTTCAGGGGATGGGATGTCCAGGGGGGGAAGGTTGGGTATTGGAATGTCCTTTGCCTTCCCAGCAGTTGTTGCAAACTTCTGCCAAGTCGCAGCTGAAGATGTAGATTCTGAGTGTTGCTGCAGGCCCCACAACTCCGACTTCTCCACAAAGTCAGCATCTACATCCAACTCCTTGTCTACTGGAGATTTTTGGAGTCTAGCTCTTTCTGCTTTTAACTGCTTATTCTCTCTCCTTAATCTCTCATTTTCAGCCACAAGAAATTCTATGTGCCGTTTCAAGTCAGCAATTTTGGTTGCCTGCTCTTCTATGATTGTTTTATCATCTTTTGGGGCTTTACTCCCAAGACACGCTTCCACCGGCTCCTTCTTCTTCTGAAGCAGAAATAAGAGTGTGTCTGGGTCCCTGTCAAAGACACCCTGAACATCCTGTGGATGCTTCTCTGTGGAAGGGCTGTATTTCTGAGTGACAGGCACCAACACATTTTGATCATCGGAGTCTTCAGCAGATGTCTTGTAAGAAGTCTGAAGATGTGCAGCTGTTTCCTTGTCAGCATTCTGCTGGGCTTTCAGCTTTTCCTCCCTCTTTGCCCTTTTCCACCTCTCCTGGATGAGCAGTAACTGTTTCATGTGACTATCCCTTTGTAATTCCAGTGATAGCTGAGCCTGAGTAAGAACAAGATTAAACAGTTTAATTGGTGATCCCTAATCCCACCTGAATATTCACACAGGGAAGTTACATGTATGTAAATATTTACAGGAGCAGCATCACAGCCAGCCCGAGGGAGGGGAGGAGCTTTTGTCATTCAGATACTAAATCCAACGAGAAGTGCTCTCTGCTCCTACAATGTCAGATTCACATACTTCACCCAAATTTAACATAACTACTGGTATTGTGAAGGAGTGACTTGAAAACAAACGAGAAGAACGAAGTCACTGAGGAGGCCACACTAGCAGAGCAGAGGCACTAAGAGCTTAACTGATCTCTGATGAAGACCAGGAAGGCAGAGCTTCATTGGGTGTGCACAGCCACACTTCAGCCAAATGATACAATCCCTCTGCTCCATGATGCTCTCTGTGTAGACACCATCCTGCTAACGCCCAGCACTGGGCAAAAATTGCTCCAAGGCCACATAAGGAACCAAATGATTCAGCCATATTTAATGAAGGGGGTGGCACAGTGGTTAGCAACTCAGAGGAACCACCTGGGTAAGAGGCTGTCATTTTCCCACACAATTAACCCTTTGGAGGAAAGACAGATGCTCAGTCTCCAAGGGTTATTTGCTTTGATAATAGTGGCTGAACTCACAGTCTGCTGCTACAAAAGTGCTCAGCAGACTGCACTGCTCTGTTCCCATCTTTGTGCAAGGAAAAGTGTCAGGCTGTTGCTCTGGAGATCATCCCATCAGGACAAATGAAACCAAAATTACAGACTGTGGATGAGATGCTGAGCTTTGTGTCTCAGCAAGACAGCCTCAGTGCCTCCCAGCAAAAGTTAAATATTAACCTGGTTTTATCACCTACTTGAAGATGCCTTGCAGACTAGAAACCATTGTTGGTTGGGATGGATGGGTTAGTAGTTCTCTTGTGCCTACTCCATGTCAACTTGGAGAAACTCTCAGGCATCACTGCACCTCTAAAAGCCCTGTGCAGCTGCAGTGGGTTCAGGAAACCATGCAGAGGCTGACACCCAGGAGGGATATGGTCAGGGCACAATACGACAGACACCCAGGTACACAACAGAACTCCAGCTGCTCGTGGCACCTGCTGCTCTCACCTGCTCTGACTGGGTCAGCTTCATAGCGTCCGTAAGGTGTGCTGCAGAGGGGAATGGAGAAACACTTAGCACACAGACACAAAACAAGAATGTTTCCAGAACAGTCTTCAGACCTTCTGTATTCTGAATCTCCACATAAAAGCAGCCGTCCACAGACAAAATATTTACCAAGTTACAGTGGCTGGAAACACCTGCTGTTTTTCAAAAGTCAGAAAAAATTTCTGTAAGATCATGTGATGCACATTACACCCTTGCCCTGGCATCCTGTTGGCTCAGGCTGTTCCACGTTTGTTTTTCAGAGGAGGACAGCAGCCATTTCCAGGAAGTCCCAGAAGAACAACTTTCCCATGAAGGGAAGAAACACATCTAAGGACCAGACTTCTAACATACCAGCATTTTAAGACAAAATGTGGTAAGTCAAATCCTCTCACCCGTGACACACCAGCATGATGAAATCATGCTTATTAGTTATGTTTTTGATGAAGTATAATCTGTAGTTCCCCACATTTTTCATCAAGTTCCCCTCCAACCAGAAAATGTCCTGCTTTAGAGTCAGAGCAGCATTTTGAGCATATCTTGCCAGCACTGAAAATGACAAGGTATAAGGAAGTCTTAAACAAACTGGGGGGAATAACAGCACAGAATCACCAGATAAAGAAAAGTAAGAACCATTCAATGCATTTCTGGGCTTTTGTCTTGGTATATGAAGTGAAAGAAGCAAAAAAGTCTGCATATTACAATATAAGTGCTATCCCTTGTTGCTCCCAGTAGTGATGAACACCAAAGAAATGATCAGTTTCTGATTTTATAGGGTTTTCTAGTATTTATGAATGGAAAGCAAAGATGCCTGGTATCTAGGCTACGATGTTCAGAGTAACCATTTATTTTGTGTCCAGACAAGCCTTGCCACTGGAAGTGTCCTACTTGTTGCACCAATTAGGACCTCCTCTTTCTTCTCCTCTGTCAGACAGCTGATGGACTCCGACAGGAATCATGAAGGTGACTAGAGCAGTGGACAGGTAGATGGACAGAGCTCAGTGAGGAGAGGCTGCCACCCACAGTGCCAAGGCCTGAGACACAGCCTGCTGTTTTGCTGGAGTTGTGGGACAGCTGAGCTCCTCACCTGTTCTTAGCTGTCATTCAGATCTTAGGAAAGGGAAGGAATTAAACTTTCATAAGCCAAAGTTTGTCTCAGTAGTGACTTAATTGACAGAGAAAGCAAATTACTTCAGATGGGAAAGCAGTGAAGAAAACACAAAGTGTGCAGTGAAACTGGCTTAAACCAGGTCCCCAGCTGCATTTTGTGCATGACACAAGGTGTTGGCTCCATCTGGAATCAAGAACTGCTTTCACAGTGATAAACACCCCCAATCAAAAACACTTTGGAAACATCTGACTTGAGCCACTTGTATTAGAAAAAGTCTTCCAAAAAGTGCTTGATCTGGACTGAAAAACAAATTCACATTTTAAGAACAAAATTTTTGCAAGTAACTAGGTATTCTACTGACGTGAAGCATGCAACCCTAGAAATCATGTTTTGAGAGCTGGAACATGGGAAATACCTACTCACCAGCAGCTTTTTTGTGACAAGAAATTGCTTCTTCATATTTCCCCGCTGCCAGCAGTCGGTCTGCTTTTCTGCTCTGCTGGTGAGCCTTAAAATAGAAAGAGCATTACATCAGTGAGAGTTAACTCAGAGCTTGTTTAAAAGTAATCAGTAACCTGTCATGATTTCAATTCTCAGGCTTTTAGGCTCAGATCTCCCACTCCTTTCTAAGTTTTAGAATTTGATTTCTTCTTTAATACAACCTTATGAGAATGTGATGTACAGGTGAGAACTGGGGTTTGTTAATGCAGCACAGTGTGTACACAACAAAATCCTTTGGAAGCTGTTCCTCAGAAAGTATGTGTGCTCCTTTAGAGACAGGCATTTAGTGGAGTAATGTATAAAGAGCAGGAGGCCATAAAAAGTTACAAGAAGCTGTAAGTATTTAGGACCAATTTACCTGGCAGAATGCAAGATATCTGAATTATGTTACAACCTGTAGCTGGTCTGACACTTTCTGCTGCCCCGTGCCCAAGCAAGCATTGCTTCTTGAGTGAAGAAAGTGCAAAAGCTCTTTATTTTGTTTGTTGCTTACAGCAATTAATAGAAGCTGCACAGTCATAGTTGAAGATATCAGTCATGTTGTTGCTGTACAACAGTTGAGTCTGTAATGGTTATTTGTAAGCCACTAAGGCAAACCACTAAGGTGGGCCAAGGATATTGCTGAAAGTAAACAATTGATGCAAGTATTTGTATATGCTCAGGGAGAAATGCTACTGCACAACCAGCACTGCAACAGGCATGATGGCAAGGTTTTTTATCATTACTACAAGACATGAATTTTATAGTCCTGCCTCCAAGACAAGCTGTGTAATATGAAAAGCTACAATCTCCAACTGGCAAGACTGTCAGTAACATGGACTATTCATGGCTGCTTTACCACACGTTGAGGTTGAAATAGACACTGGGTACTGGGCACTGACTCTGTGGAACAACACAAGATACTTGGGAATCTGAAGAAAGTCTTTGGCTGTTTATTTAAGATGATGGCTTCTCAAGCAAGCCTTACCAAGTCCCTGCTGACTGAATGTGTGGGGGAAAGAGAGCTGCAAGCCTGAAATCTGTCTCTGACCCATGCAAATTCTCTATTCCTTCATCCAAATAAAAGCACAAAACATATCAGACTTCAGATGTTTGGTGAATATAGGTCACCGACTCACTTGGAGCTTGTTCCAGGATCAACATAAAAATTAGCACATTTGTCCATATCCTAAGATGTTAGAACAGCTGTTCCCTGCAGCCCTTACAGAATGACACTTTGTCTCCTGCAGTCTTGGTGCAAGCTGTGTCATGGACATAAAAACACCTGAGCTAGCTCCTTGCAAAACAATTTTTCAATTAATTAGTATTGCTACAGCTGTTTCTGCAAACTGCATGGGCAGGTCTGAAAAACCAGGCTAGGTAGGGACAGGAGAGCTAAGAAAGCAAATTCATCAAGACCAGGGCCTGGTTCTTTTTATGAGTTTCTACATGTAAGAATTTGAGTGTGTTTTCAAAGGTTTTCACATGTTTTAAACTAGTGGAGCATGCTCTTACTCAGATCACTTAAGCACACAGAGAACATTTGAGGACAGTCAGCTGTTACTTGATTGAGCAATTACATTATTTCCATTCTCTATTAACTCCCAGGGAAGCTGAAGGGAGTCTGAAGAAGTGTGCTAGACTGTGAAGAAAACAGAAAACAGTGCAGAGATGCTAGCAAAAAAGAAGAGCAAGGATCCCCTGATTTCAAGGTCAAAATGCCTCTCTTGCTGTTATATCAATATACCTACATGTCAGAGCATCTTACACTGCTGTGGAGCATCAGACTTCCCCAGTGGAAACAGCAGGAGCCACAGCAGAGAAAAACCTGTCTGAGCAGAGCCTAGTGCTAAAAGCTAGGTATTTCTGCAGCCAGTCATGGGCGAGGAATTCCTCACTTTGTATGTTCTCCTGCCAGCCTAACAAGGAAATCTTTGCACATTTATTCAACCCCATGTTTGTTCCAATTGGTTTTGTGGAAGGACCATGGAATTCATCCTATTTTAATGGTATTCATCACCAGCAGTTTGAAGAAATTAGTGGTGCTGTTTCCTAGCAGTAAGTGATGAAGCTGCAGACAGAACTCCTTGGATGCTTAATAGCCACACATCATGGGTAAGCTTCTGCATCTTGTCTAGCCTGCTGGCTTAGTGCCTGGTGACACTCAGCCACACAGCACCCAACCATTGTTAGAAATCTAGTTTGAACCAAGACTGGCCTGTATCCCATGATAAATCTGGCAATGGGAGAACTGGTCTTGTATAATAAAGTTTATGCAGGTCTGATGTCATGCTAGTCATGCTAAAGGAAGGTGTTTACACCAACAGTGGTGGAGCTGCTATGCTGGTTCCCAACAGATTCACTTGGACTTTGGTGCGGCTGTTGATGGCAGAAACAGCTGCTGCAGAACTGCTGGGGGTTTGTCACCCGATTTCTCTTTCCTCTTCTAGTTGCAATGCTGGAAGTATGTGTAAGATGTGGCATAAGAATAATTATCATTTTATTTAAAAGCTATGGTACTGCAGGGGGGGAGGCTGGATGACAACTACTGCCAGATCTCCCTCCCAAACCAGCCAGGCAGGAATTCCCAGTAGGCTAATGGACAGGTGTAAGAACTTGACTCTCCTCAGAGGAAGCAGGTGGGAGTGAAGGATGACCAAGCTAAAAAGCTTCCTCCTGATGCTTCAACTTATTTGGTGCTTAAGGGATTCATGCCTGCCAGAGTGTGTCACTGGAGCCATTCTGGATCAGCTACAGAAGCAGGTAAGCTAGACAACTTTCCTCCAGCTTTTCCACTGTGTTCTGAGATGTTAAGGGATAGCAGCACCATTTGTAGGTTTGTCCTGCTGTTCCAGGGAAATGCTGCTATTTGACTGTCCACCCAACTACCCCACGTTATTGCCTGGGTAATCTCTGAGCAACACAGTAAAAAATAGTCCACTAACCCTCTCAAGCAGCAATGCAGCTCTCCTCTTTGCCTAGACCTTTCTCTAGCAGCCTAGAAGTTAACACTCATCTTTTTTTTTCCACTATAAACTAGACAATGATGTAACTGTCATGAGAAGTGAACCATAAGACCCACTTGCCAAATTTCTTACCACTCCCTCAAGCAAAAAAAATAAGAATGCTAGTTCTCCTTCCAGAGATAGTGCATCATTACAACTGAAAGGGTTACCACCACATGATGCTAGGTTAGGGGAAAAAAACCCCCAAACAAATAACAAAACTGGCTGTCTTTCCAATTGAGGGCTAGCTATTATAGAAAGGAGAATAATGGGAAAAAAACTGCTTGATCCTACAATAATTGTAGAAGTTAGCTGTAGCATTACTTGTTCTCAAATAGGGCAAGTCTACTACCCTCTCCTAAGAACAGTAATTTACAACAGTCCTCCTGTAGCTGACACAGATAATCTTGTGTATATTCAGATTTTCCTTTGTTCCCCTAATGGGAACAGCTCTTCACTGGACAAAACTGTGCTCAAGATGTTAAGCTTCCAGCCTTCTTTGTTCATTGTGAGGTGAGCTCTACAAAATGATATATTAATATTATTATGAAGCACAGATGACAGGGCTACATATGAAGGCAGGAAAGCCCAGCTGCTAAAATGTTGGGGCCTGAGGAAAGCTGACTGCAAAGTTTGGTTTGTGAATGTTTGAAGTAAAATGCCTGCTTGCTGCTGACATCATCTAGTTTATGCTATGGATTGTCTATGAAAGCAAAGACAAAGGTATTTTTTTTTGAGAGATAAGGGATCTGTTTGGGGATGTTTCCTTAAGGATCCAGGGCTGCTTTTCTAGGAATGCATTTTGGAGAAAGAAAGAGCCAGGTAGTGTACACTGTCCTGCTTCCATCTGGTACAGAAGAGTGCTGATTCCCTCTTCGCTCTGATTTACTCTTCAGAGTGCAGATTTCTGTGCACAATTACAGCAGCAGATCACAAAGGGAGGGATGAGGTGGTGCAGCAGGGAAATGGCAGAACCCATTGTGGCTGCTCAAGGAAGCCTACCAGCCATGTGTTAGCTCAATTTTCTGTCTGTGAAAAACAGACTCAACTGTAAATTACAGGTTAGTGTGACTACAGAGCAAAACAAATAGTTGAAACTAATGAGAATGTATCATCAATATCACCAGACTCCTCACTTGGCTGAATGGTAAAGGTGTTGAAGTTTTAACTCACTTGTAAACAACAGCATTAGATTTTAAATATATAGGCAGACAAGCAAACAGATGTTTAGCCAACTACCATTAATCCACTAAATAGCTCTAATTGCCTTCACGTGTATTCCCAGCTAACTCCAAATTTAAGATAAAATGGTTAGTCTGAGTTCCTCACCACACAATGAAACTGAGACCTGGAGTGAGGCCAATATCCCACTCGCACTGCTTGGGTTAGGTGCCCCATACAGGCAGAGGTGCAGCTCTTCCCCTCATCACCTGCCACTTCATTCATGCATAGTAAGCCTTTTGCAGTCAACCTATTGCAGTCAAATGAACCTCATTCTCTTGCTGTTCACATATTTACTATGTTAAAAGCACTAAATGCTTCAACCTGCTTGTCAGAGCCATGTTATGTACCTACAGCTCTCAGCTGCTTTGCTAATGCTTTTCTTGTCCCCATATATAGTGCTGCAGCTGGCACCAAGCAAGTCTTGCTAATTGGAGGTTATAAGCTAAATAAAAACAGTTCCACTGCCCTGATAATGAACAAAAACAATCTGGGCTCCTATATGTAGCCCTAAACCACATGGCTCAAGCTGTTACCACAACCAAGCTGCTCCTCAGTAGGAGCAACTGAATCATCACAACAAATGGGCCAGTAAACAAACTATTCCAGGAACAACAATTCCAACCAACTGGGGCAGAAAGGCTTCAGCCTGCTCCCTTCCCAGGGCTCTCTGAGACAGCTTCATTTGGGTTTTTCAGCTGTCAGGCATGCTTGCCCCCAGCAAACTGCCCAGCTTGACCAGACAAGCACAGTGCCAGTGTGACGCAGCAGAAGGGCACTGCTGGTAGCTGCCCAAACAGCATGGGCACCAGTGAGGAAAAAAGGCTTCTGGCAGCCACCTGTAGCTTAGCTGATTATGTTCTTGACTGGGAGCTACTGCAAGTTGTTATGTGGAGTGGTTTTGTGTTGTGCTTCAACAGTATTTGTATGAATACAACAGTGTGGAGCTTTTCCAAGGAGGTTGTTAGTGATCCAGCTGTTGGGCTGGGTATCTAAGATATCACCTCCAGTCACTCTACTCTGCCAGATGTGCTGTTGCTTCTGTGGCTTCACACCTATGTTTCATTTAGCTTTAATGAGTGACCTCACATAGATCATCTTGTTATTGAGAAACAAGACAAGGCTTCCAGCACTGTAATAAAAACAGACTTTGTGTTAGGCATGTCTACATAGTGATACTTCCAATTCTATTTACTACAAGTTTGTTTTGTCTTCTTTAAGTTCAGAACTGAGTGCATCTGCCTCTCTTCTTTTTTTTTTCATTTTAGATTGAAGCAGCATAGCAGCTTTCAGGTTAATCTTTTTTTAAAAAATAATAATAAGTCAGTGTATATTTCTGTAGATTAACATAATATTCCTAGTTTTCCAAAACAAACAACAGAGGCATAGGCTGGCCATAAATCTCAAACATGTTGCCCTGTGTGGTTTCAATCCTTCGGTCTCTGATAAACTTTCATAGATGTTCCTGATTTTCTCCTTCTACTCTTCCATATTGCATATTTATTCTGCTTGCTAATTTGCCCTCGTGTGGATGTAGTACTCACCTCACTTCTAAACCACTTCTTAAAGCAGACCATGCACTGGAATGGTTGCTGCCAATGGTGTAGCATTAGTTTTAAATATTCCATTATATAAGCTTCCTGCAATATGTTTTGTTGTGTTACTCTTGCTTCAGCAGCTGCTCTGTGATTTCTGGTTTTCACTAAAACAACAGCTCTTCAAGCTGGGTCTCTTACACAAGAAATTTAGATTGAATTTTATTATCAGCCATATTATCACCAAAGTGCTGTTAACTTATAGGAAGAATGTAAGGTAGAGGTAGTGTGGTTTCTTACGAAATATTCTACAGGCAGACACTGATGTATTAAAGTAGTATCTGCAGAGTTATCAAGTCCTGGGTGTTGGGCTCTTAAATGCAGTTTTTTACAGTATTTTTTCTTATGAGAGTTCATGCTTTTGCAGTAACAATTTTAATTTGTTAAGGAGTGTTGAGATGTCTGAATTTATAGCACTGGATTATGTGTTAAGGTTCAGCTGGACTAGATAGAGGCTGTGTGGTTGCCTGCAGGTGCAGGGACTGCACTTGGTACCAGCTTTGTTTCACTGTAGTTAAGGATTTTTATTTTTTTAAAGAAAAAAAACAGATCTTTAAAGCAAATGAGTATTTGTCTAGTGCCATCTAGAGAAGTAAATCAGTGAATTAGGGAAACCAATATATAATTAAACTAGGAAGGCTAAGCAAACAGTCAAATAGATAAACAGTAACTGAAATGGTCACCAAGTCAAGTGATCAGATGCACTCAGTGTGCTACATGTTGACAGAGAAATGGAGACATTAGGATAATCCAAAACTAATCAGTTTTTTTGGTTTGGTGGTTTTTCAGCTTCCCAAGAAAATCAGAACAGTGTCTATGTTTTCCAGTAATTAAGATTAGATGCTCAAATACAGAACCAATGGACAAGTTCTACAGGGCAAAATATCATCCAAGAATTCCAATGAAAAGCATTAACTAAAGAAATCCATTTCACAAACATTAGCAAAGATACTGAAAAAAGAATAATGTCTTGTACTTAAAGTTATTGAGAGTAGATAAATTAGCCCACTTTGTAGTTTAAAGTTTGTTTTTTGTTATTGTTGTTTGTTTCACCTCCCCCTTCCTCTCTGAAGGTTTGGTATCTTTCTAAAAATCTGTGCTTTTCCAACCCACAGGAACTAGACTTAGATGAGATAACAGACTTACAGAAGCATGTGAAATAAAATGAAAGTGAGATAAAATGAACAATATCTTATACTGGAGGTTGTTGCAAATCTGGAAGTCAGCTGCAGAGGGGGCCTGTGACTGGCAGAGCTTTGTATTCTGATCAGTCCTTGTAAAACTGAGCATGCTCTAACCATGGTGGTGTACCCACTTAGGCTTTTGTCATGAAGTGTGTTTGTGCTCTCTGACACAACCTGAAAAGACAGGTATGTCTTTCTGTATGATCCATGACTATATTGTGCAGGAAAGTTTATATTTCAGGATACCCCTTTAAAAGGAGTAGGAATATATGCAGAACATTTACTAGTAAACATTCAGTTATTTTCTCCTCAGAAGCTCATGCACTAGATCTGCTTTTAAAAAGGTTTTTACAGTGTCTGTGAAATACCTGTAGCTTAACCCTCCTGCATTACTGTGCTGCAAGTTTGCCCAACTTTAAACCCAGCAAATCAACAAGTTACAACAGCTTTTCAGTTCCTGCTGGTCCTTATTTCAGTTCAGGCTTCCAGTACACAGAGTAAAAATTCTGAGACAGCATGATGCAGACATACCCAGAGTGGTTCTGCATCATTGACTTAAATCTATCAGCTCTATTTCCACGGGTGGTCTGCAATGCCACATTTACAAGTCTTTCTGAAACTAGGGATAGCAATTCAGAAATACATGACTGACTCTGTGTGAAGCAGGCAAGGGTTTGTCAGGGCTGACGCCATGCTGGAGCCAGTTAGCTTTGATTAAAAACTAAATTGACAAGTTTGAGGTTTGCATGACAGTGTCTAAACTTTTTTTTTTTATTAAACTCATTCTTGGAAGCACTAAAGGTGTATTCCTGGTGTGCTGCTCCTGGCTAATTGGATAGCTGGTCCAAAGCTATTTTTCTGAGGGCGTGCTCTTCATATCACCATATTGGAGGTATAGTCAAGATACAGCTTTGATAGAACCCAAAAGGCAGCAGAAAATTAATATTTATTGATAATAACTGATAATACTAATAATATTTAGTAGCTGGTTGGACTCGATCTTGAAGGTCGTTTCCAACCTTCACGATTTTATGATGCTAGGTCTTGTCTATGTGACAGAAACCTACCAATTCAGGCTGCTTAAAAATCCAATCAGATTTTGTGAATGTGCATTTTTCAGATGTGTTTCACTTAAAGTTTCTTAAAGCCTTAGTTTAAGTAATTACTGATTAATGATTCTAAAGCATTCCAGCTTCTGAAATTAAAAAGAAGCATCTGCACGTAGTCAGTAGTGGGGCCTTAGTAAGTCTCCAAAACTCTTCAAACTTGCACAGATCCGGCCTGTGTCATGTAAACGTTTCCTTCCAGAACTTCCCTTGCCCGTTCTGTCTGCAATTCGGGCCAGGCTTAAGGAAATACCCTTCCCCTCCCCTCGGAACGTGCCTCTGCACGCAGCGCTCAGCCGCCTGCTCTCCCGCGGTGCTCCCGGCTCCCCCGACAGCGCCCTGCGGCCTGGCCACCGCTTCCCCCGCCCCTCAGCCGCGGTTCCAGAAGCCGGCTCCAATCCGGGACAGCCGCCCGGCCCCGCTCCCCTGCAGGCCGGGCCTGGCACAAGCCCCGAGCAGGTGCGGACGGTGAGAGAACAGGGTCCAATTTACTGTTCTTTCCTTAATTTAATGTCGATTATTGAACCTCCCTGATACATAAAATAAATATTTGGGTGGTTTGTTGTTGTTTTTTTTTGAGTTACAGTTTCATTGTACAAGAGG